>JAPYYJ010002001.1:0-13412 GCA_028533885.1 Nasua narica | reverse complement strand
TCCGATATCAGCTCGAGTGATCCCACTTTGCTTTTACCTCTCCACTGCTGTCTTCTGCTCTCGGAGAGATCCCGGGGTTAGAAATCTTTCTCCTCAGGGTGATTTCATGGGTGTTCAGCATGTTCTGGTAGATTTCCAGCTCACTTTTGGGGACCGGTTGCTGCAGGATCTCTTACTTCTCCGCCATCTTGCCCCCTCCTCTTTCCCCTTATTTTTAAAAGAGATTTATTTATTTCAGAGAGACAGAGAACACATGAGTGGGGGGGTGAGGAACAGAGGGAGAGGGACAATTTTTTTCTTTAAGATTTATTCATTTGACAGAGATAGCGAGAGAGAGACACACACAAGCAGGGGGAGCAGGAGAGGAAGAAGCAGGCTTCCTGCCGAGCAGGGAGCCTGACTCGGGGCTCGATCCTAGGACCCTGGGATCATGACCTGAGCCGAAGGCAGACACCCAACAACTGAGCCACCCAGGTGCCCCAGGAGAGAGAATCTTTTTTGTTTTTCTGTTTCTCTACTGGTTTTATTTTAATTTTTTGATTATTTTTTATTGTTATGTTAGTCACTATCCAGTATATCATTAATTTTTAATATAGTGTTCCAAGATTCATTGTTTACAGATAACACTCACTGCTCCATGCAATACGTGCCCTCCTTAATACCCATCACCAGGCCAACCCATGTCCCCACGCCCTTCCCTTCTAAAACCCTCAGTTTGTTTCTTAGAGTCTACAATCTTTCATGGTTCGTCTCCCCCTCCTATTCCCACCCCCTTCATTTTTGCCTTCCTTCTCTTAATGTCCTCCATGCTACTCCTTATGTTCCACAAGTACGTGAAACCATATGATAATTGCCTTTCTATGCTTGACTTATTTCATTCAGCATAATCTCCTCCAGTCCCATCCATGTTGATGCAAAAGTTGGGTATTCATCCTTTCTGATGGCTGAGTAATGTTCCATTGTGTATATGGACCACATCTTCTTTATCCAGTCGTCTGTTGAAGGGCATCTGAGCTCTTTCCACAGTTTGGTGATTGTGGACATTGCTGCTATGAACATTGGGGTGCATATGGCCCTTCTTTCACTACATCTGTATCTTTGGGGTAAATGCCCAGTAGTGCAATTGCTGGTTCATAGGGTAGCTCTATTTTTAATTTCTTAAGGAACTTCCACACTGTTTTCCAAAGTGGCTGCATCAACTTGCATTCCCACCAACAGTGTAAGAAGGTTCCCCTTTGGGAGAGAGAATCTTAAGCAGACTCCATGCTGAGCACAGAGCCCAAAGCGGGTTCTCCATCTCAGGGTCATGAGATCAAGAGATCTCAACCTGAGCTGAAACCAATAGTTGGGTACTCAAACTACTGCACCACCCAGGAGCCACACCCTAATTTAAAAGTGGTGCTGTTTTTTTAAAAAAAGATTTTATTTATTTATTTGACAGAAAGAGATCACAAGTAGGCAGAGAGGCAGACAGAGGGAGAGGGGGAAGCAGACTCCCTGCTGAGCAGAGAGCCTGATATGGGGCTTGATCCCAGGACCCTGAGATCATGATCTGAGCTGAAGGCAGAGGCTTAACTCACTGAGCCACCCAAGCACTCCTTAAAAGTGTTTTTAATTTAAATTCAATTTAATTAACATATACTGTATTATTAGTTTCAGAGGTAGAATTTAGTGATTCATCAGTTGCATATAACACCCAGGGCTCATTACTTCAAGTACTGTCTTTAATGCCCATCACCCAGTTACCCCATCCCCACACCCGTTTCCCATCCATCAACCCTGTTTGTTTATTAGAGTTACGAGTCTCTTATGGTTTGCCTCCCTCTCAGTTTTCATCTTATTTTATTTTTCCTTCCCTTCGTCTATGTTGATTTGTTTGCTTTCTTTAATTCCACATATGAGTGAAACCACATGGTATTTTTCTTTGACTTAGTTCACTTAGCATAATACCCTCTAGTTTCATCCACGTCATTGCAAATGGCAAGATTTCATTTTTCCGATGGCCAAGTATTATTCCATTGTGTATGTATGTCACATCTTTATCCATTCATCTGTCAATAGACATCTGGGTTCTTTCCATAGTTTGGCTATTGTGGACATTGCTGCTCTAAACATTGGGATGCAGGCACCCCTTCGGATCACTACATTTGTATCTTTGGGGTAAATACCTAGTAGTGCAATTGCTGGGTCATCGGGTAGCTCTATTTTCAACTTTTTGAGGAACCACCATGGTGTTTTCCAGAGTGGTTGCACCAGCTTGCATTCCCACCAAGAGTGTAGGAGGGTTCTCCTTTCTCTGCATCCTCACCAACATCTGTCGTTTCCTGACTTGTTAACTTTAGCCTTTACAAGAGACACATTTTAGACCCAAAGTCACCTCCAGATTGAAAGTGAGGGGATGGAGAAGCATTTATCATGCTAATGAACATTAAAAAAATCCCCTGGAGTAGCTGTACTTATGTCAGACAGACTAGATTTTTAGACTAAAGACTGTAATAAGGGATGAAGAAGGGCACTATATCATAATAAAGTGGTCTATCCAACAGGAAGGTCTAACAATTGTGAACACTTATGTTCCTAATTTGGGAGCATCAAAATATATAAGTCAATTAAGAACAAATGTAAAGAAAGCCATTGATAATACAATAATACCAGGGGACTTTAACACTCCCCTCACAGCAATGGACAGATGATTTAAGCAGAAAATCAATAAGAAAACTATGACTTTGAATGACACACTGGACCAGATGGGCTTAAAAGTTATATTCATAGCATTTCCTCAGAAAGCAGCAGAATACACATTCTTTTCCAGTGCACATGGAACATTCTCCAGAATATGTCACATACTGGGTCACAAATCAAGCTCAACACGTACGAAAAGATTGAGATCACACCATGCATATTTTCAGACTACAGTGCTATGAAACTTGAAGGTAACCACAAGAAAAAATTTGGGAGGACCACAAATACATGGAAGTTAAAGAACATCCTACTAAAGAATGAATGGAAAAAAATAAAAGAAAAAAAAAAAAAGAATGAGTGGGTTAACCAGGAAATTAAAGAAGAAATTACAAAAATACATGGAAACAAATGAATATCAAAACACAGTAGTCCAAAACCTATGGAATGCACAAAATGTAATCATAGGAGGGAAATCTATAGTAATACAGGCTTTCCTCAAGAAGCAAACAAGTCTCAAATATGCAACCTGACCGTTCACCAAAGGAGCTGGAAAAAGAATAGTGAAAAAAGCCTAAAAACAGCAGAAGGTGGGAAATAATGAAGATTAGAACAGAAATAAATGATATAGAAATTTAAAAAAAGAGTCAAGCAGATTAATGAAACTAGGAGCTGGTTCCTTGAAAGAACAAATAAAATTGATAACCCCCTAGCCAGATTTATAAAAAAAAGACCAAAATTAATAAAATCAAGAATGAAAGAGGAGAGATCACAACCAACACCACACAAATACAATTACAAGAGAATAGTATGAGCAATTATGTGCCAACAAATTGGGCAATCTGGAAGAAATGGATGAATTCCTCAAAACATATAAACTACCAAAACTGAAACAGGAAGAAATAGAAAATCGAACAGATCCATTACCAGCAAAGAAATTGAATCAGTAATCACATATCTCCCAACAAACAAGAGTCCAGGACTGGATGGCTTCCCAGGGAAATTCTACCAGACATTTAAAGAAGAGTTCATACCTATTCTTCTCAAACTCTTAAAAATAAAAAAATAAAATAAAAAATAAAAAGAAAGAAAGAAACAAAGAGAAGAAATGGAAGGAAAACTTCCAAACTCATTCTATGAGGCCAGCATTACATTTATTCCAAAGCAAAGACTGCACTAAAACAGAAAACCACAGGCCAGTATCCCTGATGAACATGGATGCAAAAATTCTCAACAAGATACTAGCAAATCTAGTTCAACAGTACATTAAAAAAATTATTCCCACTATTAAGTGGGATTTATTTCTGGGCTGCAGTGGTCATTTAAAATCTGCAAATCAACCAGTGTGATACACCACATTAATAAAAGAAAGGACAAGAACCTTATGATCATCTCAATAGATGCAGGAAAAAAAGCATTTGATGAAGTACACCATTCTCTTTTGATAAAAACATTTACAAAAGCAAGGTTAGAAGGAACATACCTCAGCATCATAAAGGCCTTATATAAAAGACCCACAGCGAAATCATTGTCAATGGGGAAAACAGAGCTTTCCCCCTAATGTCAGGAACATGACAAGGATGTCCACTCTCACCACTCTTCTTCAACATAGTACTAGCCTTAGCCATCAGGCAACAAAAAGAAATAGAAGGCATCCAAATCAAAGGAAAAAGTCAAACTTTCACTCTTCACAGACGACCTGATACTCTATGTAGAAAGCCCAAAAGACTCCATCAACATATTTCTAGAACTGATACAGGAATTCAGGAAAGTCGCAGGATATAGAATCAACGTAGAGAAGTCTGTTGCATTTCTATACAATAATGAAGCAGTAGAAAGAGAAATCAAAGAATTGGTCCCATTCCCAATTGCACCAAAAACCATATGATACCTAGGAATAAATCTAACCAAAGAGATAAAGGATCTGTGCTCTGAAAAGTACAGAACACTTATGAAAGAAATTGAGGAAGGCATGAAGAAATGGAAAAACATTCCATGCTTATGGATTGGAAGAACAAATACTGTTAAATTGTCTATACTACCCAAATCAATCTACACATTCAATGCAATCCTTATCAAAATATCACCAGCATTTTTCACAGAGCTAGAACAAACAACCCTAAAATTTGTACGGACCCATGAAAGACCCCACATAGCCAAAGGAATGTTGCAAACCAAAGCGGGAGACATCACAATTCCAGACTTTAAGCTATGGTACAGAGCTGTAATTATCAAGACAGTATGGTACTGGCACAAAAACAGACATATGAATCAATGGAACAGAATAGAGAGTCCAGAAATGGGCCCACAGCTATATGGTCAACTGAACTTCAACAAAGCAGGAAAGGATATCCAATGGAAAAAAGTCTCTTCAACAAATGGTGTTGGGACAACTGGACAGCAACATGCACGAGTATGAAACTGGATCACATTCTTACATAATACACAAAAATAAATTCAAAATGGATGAAAGACCTAAATGTGAGATAGGAATCCATCAAAATCCTAGAGAAGAACACAGGCAGCAACCTTTTTGACTTCAGCTGCAGAAAATTCTTACTAGACATATTGCTACCAGCATGGGAAACAAAAGCAAAAATGAACTATTAGAACCCATCAAGATAAAAAGCTTCTGCACAGTGAAGGAAACAATCCACAAAAATAAAGGCAGCCTTCGGAATGGGAGAAAATATTTGCAAATGACATATCTGATAAAGGGTTAGTATCCAAAACCTATGAAGAACTTATCAAACTCAACACCCAAAAAGCAAATAATCCAGTTAAGAAATGGGCAGAAGACATGAACATATATTTTTCTACAGAAGACATCCAGATGGCTAACAGACACATGAAATGATACTCAACATCACTCATCATCAGGGAAATACAAACCAAAACCAAAATGAGATACCACCACATACCCCTCAGAATGGCTAAAATTAACAACACAGGAACAACAGGTGTTGGTAAGGATAATGAGAAAGGGGAGCCCTCATAGACTGTTGTTGGCAATGCAAACTGTTGTAGCAACTTTGGAAAACAGTATGTAGGTTCCTGAAGAAGTTAAAGTAGAGGCACCTGGATGAATCACTATATTAAGTGTTGAGCTTTTTTTTCCCCCCAAATGTGTTTATTTTATTTTTCCAGTGTTATAAGATTGATTGTTCATGCACCACACCCAGTGCTCCATGCAATACGTGCCTTTCTCAATACTCACCACCAGGCTCGCCCAACTCCCCACCCCCTACTCTCCAAACCCCTCAATTTGTTGCTCAGAGTCCACAGTCTCTCATGAGCTTTTGGTTTTGGATTGGGTCATGGCCTCAGGGACATGTCAGTCAAGTCCTGTGTTAGTCCCTGCACTCATTGTGGAGTCCGCATGGATTCTTTCTCCTCTTCACTCTCCACCCCCCTCTGATCTTTCCCCCACTCATGCTCTTTCTTTCTCTCTCAAATAAACAAATAATAAAATCTTTTAAAAATGTTATAGTATAACTACTGTATGATCCAGCAATTTTACTACTAAGTATTTATCCAAAGGATACAAAAATATAGATTCAAAAGGATGTATGCACCCTAATGTTTATAGCTGCATTGTGAACAGTAGCCAAACTATGTGGAGAGCCCAAGTGTCTATCAACTGATGAATGGATAAACAAAATGTGGTATATGTATATGCAATTTAATACTATTCATCCATCAAAAAGAATGAAATTTTGTTATTTGCAATGACATGGATGGAACTAGAGTGTATTATTTTAAGGGAAAGACAAACACCATATGATTTCACTCATGTGGAATTTTAGAAGCAAAACAGATGAACATAGGGGAAGGGAGGGAAAAATAAAGTTAGATAAAAGTAGAGGGAGGCAAACCATAAGAAACTCTAAATTATTCAGAACAAAGTTAGGGTTGCTGGAGGGGAGGTGGGTGGAGGATGTGTTAAATGGGTGATGGGCATTAATGAGGGCACTTGTGATGAGCACTGAGTGTTATATATAAGTGATGAGTCACTAAATTCTACTCCTGGAACCAATACTACAGTATATGTTATCTAATGAATTTAAATAAAAACTTGGAAAAAATTAAAAATAAAAACACAAATAGCTGAGAAAAAAAGTTAAGAAGTGCAGAGATGTGGTTTAGGGGAGAAATGGGTTGGAGGGGGCTATATAGGGGAGGGACATGTAGTCGAAGAGAAGGGCAAGAGAGAGTATAAATCACATAGAGGAACAAAGAAGGAGAACATTTCCCCCAGCCATTAGCTGAGCAAGCCAGAAGGGTTCATTTTTGTGAGTTCTTGCAACCAGTGAGCCTTAAAGACTGGAATTTTAAAGGTCAGCAGGCTTAGCTGAGATAGAGCCTTGAGGTCACTGCCCTACTCCTGGAGAGAAGGCAGATAAACCACTCATGGGCAGGTCGTGTGGAAACAGCAATTTGAAGAACTCTTGGGGGCACACTGGGAGGGAGATTGTTTGTTCTTCTTGGAGTGCATCACTGAGAAGCAGCACTTATGGAGACACCTCTCCAGGAATAAAGGAGCTGGTTGGTGCCATTTCCCTCCCCTGTCTCTCAGCATAACACAGAGGCACCTGTTGGAAACAGCTCAGTGCCCACACAGGCTATCTAACTTGCTTATGCCAATTCCCACCCCCTTGCCCTATGGTGGTATTGCTTTTCTCAGTTAAGTTTGCCTCAGTCCCAGTGCAGCTGACTTCTTCCCTAGATGATGAACAAAACCCCTGCCCACACCATGTCTCCCAGCAAGAGTGTTCTGCAGGGCTTCAGTTCTAGTGGAAGTAGTATCAAGGCTCATTTAACAAGTGGACCAGAGCAAACCTAGTTAAAACTCACCACATTCTGGACAAGAACCCAACATTGCCCACTACAGGCAAGAGGAGCCTCTGCAGATGACTGACCTGAAAAATAGAGCTGCCAAAACACAACACAGCACACAGCAGAAACACTCCCTGAAGCACTAGGCCTGGGGCACTATGGAACTCTTCTTCATAAAGCCATTACCATCAGGAATAGGAAACATATATGGCTTTTTTTTTTTTTAACAGAGAAGAAGGCATAGACTTAGACAAAATATGAACATGGAGGAATTCATCCTAAATGAAGAAAAAGATAAGGCCACGACCAGAGATCTATGTGAAACAGATATAAGTAATATGTCTGATGGAGAATTTAAACCAACAACTGTAAGGATACTCAATAGGATTGAGAAAAGAGTAGAAGACATCAGGGAGGCCCTTACCACAGAGAAAAAAGATAAACTGAGCTGAGAGCCCCCGCCTGGGCTCCCATACCATAACCAGTTTCCTGGCTCCAATGCTTGGGAACTTATTTTTGCGACTCCAGGTATCCTGGCACCATACTTACCCACATAGAATTCTTCCCCTTTTCACCACCTGAGCACCTTTCAGGCAGGGATGTCTCTCACTAGATCAGATTTCTAAAGGTCTCAAATTTTCCCTTTGGAGCTATATCACTTTCCAGTAGCCAGCTTATGGAGGGTCCCTCCCCCCTCTGTTTATCTTCCCATATATCCCCTCAGCTTCACTACTTCACACCTCCTACCTCGCAAAAAGTGGTCACTTTTCTATTTGTAGAGTTCCAGATATTTTTTCTTATGTATCAGGCTGAATTCATGGGTGTTTAGAATGGTTTAACAGTTATCTAGTTGAATTTAAGGGACCCAATGCAATGAAGTCCCTTTACTCTCCTGCCATCTTGCTACATTCCCCCCTCTTTTTTTTTTTGAAAGGGAGAGAAAGAATCTTAAGGAGGCTCCACCCCTAGTGGTAGAGCCTGATGTGGGGCGTGATCTCACCACCCTGAGATCATGACCTGAGCTGAAATCAAAAGTCAAATGCTTAACCAACTAAGCCACTGAGGCACCCCATGTATGCAAAATTCTCAATAAAATACTGGCAAACTGAATCCAACAGTACATTAAAGGAATCATTTATCAGGATCAAATGGGATTTATTCCTGGCTTGCAAGGGTGGTTCAATATTCACAAAAAGAAAGCAGCTTGATACACCACATTAATAAAAGAAAGAATAAGAACCATATGCTCATTTCAATAGATGCAGAAAAAGCATTTGACAAAGTACAACATCAATTCATGAAAAAATTCTCAAAAAAGTAGGTTTAGAGGCAACATTTGTCAACATTTCTTTCTTTCTTTTTTTTTTCCCGTCAACATATCTCTTAACTATAGAGAAAAAACTGATGGTTACCAGAGTGTCAGTGGGTTGGGGAATGAGTTAAATTGGTGATGAGATTAAAGACAGCACTTCTTGTAATGAGCACTGTGTATTTTATCAAATTGTGAAATCATTAAATTGTATACCTGAAACTAAGCTTATGTTATATGTTAACTAATGGAATTTAAATAAAAACGGAAAAAACCCTTCTTTCAACTAAAAAAATATTAAAAATTGTGCAAAAATTGGGGAAATTTTAATACTGTTTGGATATTTGTTTATATTAAAAATTATCGTTAAATCTTTAGATATGCTATGGTATTGTGGTTATATTAAAAAGAGTCCTCTTTTCTTTGCTCATTTGTTTTGTTTCTTGAATTCTACATGAGTGAAATCATACAGTATATTAATTTTTCTGACTGAGCTGATTCACATAGCATTACAACTTCTAGGTCATCCAAATCGTATCCTTTTTTATGCTGAGTAATATTCCATTATATATATATTATATATATCATATATAGTTATATAGTTATATATGATATATATAATATTCCATTATATATGATATATATAATATTTATCTCTCTCTCTATATATATATAGATATATATATATTTCCTATATATATCTCCACATCTTTATCCATTCATCTATGAGGAGTTCTTGAGTTTCTTCCATATCTTGGCTATTGTAAATAATGTTACAATGACCATAGGGGTGCACATATCTTTTTGAATTAGTGTTTTTTATTTTCATTGGGGGAAATACCCGGTAATGGGATTATTGGAACATTTAAAAGTTCTATTAAAATTTTTAAAAGAGTTTATTTATTTGACAGAGAGAAGGGACATGAGTGGAGGAAGGGGTAGAGGGAGAGGGAGAGAAGCAGACTCTTCAATGAATGGGGAGCCCGACTCGGAGCTCAATCCCAGGACCCTGAGATCATGACCCAAGCTGAACAAAGTCAGACACTTAACTGACTGAGACATCCAAGCGCCCTTATTTAAAAAAATTTTTTAATATTGCATGGAGCATTGGGTGGTGCATGAACAATCAATCTTGTAACACTGAAAAAATAAACATATTTGGGAAAAAAATTTTAATATATATTTTTTTAAGATTTTATTTATTTATTTGAGAGACAGAGAAAGTGAGAGAGAGCATGAGAGGAGAGAAGGTTAGAGGAAGAAGCAGACTCCCCGTGGAGCTGGGAGCCCGATGTGGGACTTGATCCTGGAGCTCAAGGATCATGACCTGAGCCGAAGGCAGTTGCTCAACCAACTGAGCCACCCAGGTGCCCCTTAATATGTTTTTTTTTTAAGATTTTATTTATTTGACAGAAAGAAAGAGATTACAAGTAGACAGAGAGGCAGGCAGAGGGTGGGGGCGAAGCAGGTTCCCTGCTGAGCAGAGAGCCCGATGCAGGGCTTGATTCCAGGACCCTGAGATCATGACCTGCGTCAAAGGCAGAGGCTTTAACCTACTGAGCTACCTAGGTGCCCCTAAAAATTTTTTGAGGAACTTTCATGCCGTGGGACTTTAGAAGACAATTGAACAAAGAAAAAAAAAAGACAGCCTTTTTTGGAAAAACAAATATTTAATAATAAACCATAGTTTTAATCTTCATATCTTTAGACTACCTTTGCCAAAATTCTTTCTATCTTCAGATTTTGTCTATAAATAATTGTTCAGGGGGACAAGATGGCGGAGAAGTAGGAGATTCAGTTGCAACTGGTCCCCAAAAGGGAGCTGTATATCTACCAGAACATGCTGAACACCCACGAAATCACCCTAAGGAGCAAGATTTCTCACTTCTGGATCTTTCCGAGAGCAGAAGACAGCAGTGGAGAGGTAAAAGCAAAGTGGGAACACTTGAACCGATATCAGAGGATAAACAAAAGGGGGAGGGAGCTACCAGAAGTGATCCAAGGACAGTAATACCCCAAAGGAAAGTGCCCGGTGGCGGGGGACCAGCATTAACGTAGAGTCCATTAAAAACACTTAAAAAGAGCAAAAGGTTCTGAGGAGCAACTAGTGGAAGGGGATGGTTGTGGGCACTGGCCTGAGCCCACGTTCCAGGGAAAGAGCGCCCCAAAGTAAGACTGGTGGGGGGGATCCAGTCCACGGTTCCTGAACCTGCAGTTTTCCACTCTCTACAACATTCTGTGTTCTTCCTTAGAACTATTGGACATGGACATAAACAGTATGTCAGAAAGGGAATTCAGGGTGACAATTATCCAGGCAATGGCTAGGATGTGGAAAAACATAAATGACAACATAGAATCTCTAAGGGCAGAAATGAGATCCAGTATAGCTGATGTAAGAAGTGCTATTAATGAGATCCAATCTACTCAAAATTGTCTAACAGCTAGAGTTACGGAGACAGAGGATAGAATCAGTGATCTAGAGGATAAAATGGTTGAGAAGAAAGGCCAGGAGGAGATGTGGAACAAACTGCTCAGGAATCATGAGAACAGATACAGGGAAATAAATGATGTCATGAAATGTTGCAACATCAGAATCATTGGAATCCCAGAGGGTGTAGAGAAAGACAGAAGACTAGAAGATATAGCTGATCAGATTCTGCATGAAAATTTCCCCAACCTGGGGAGTGGAACAAGTGTTCCTGTCCTAGAAGTGGAAAGAACACCTGCCAAGATCAATGAGTCTAGAAAAACACCTAGACACATAATCTTAAAATGTGCAAATTATAATTTTAGACAGGAGGTCCTGAGGGCAGCTATGGGGAAGAGATTCCTTACATAGGGAGGAAGACCCATCAGAATAATGTCAAACCTGTCCACAGAAACCTGGCAAGCCAGAAAGGACTGGCATGATATATTCAGGGCACTAAACGAGAAGAACATACAGCCAAGAATACTTTATCCAGCAAGGCTGACATTCAAAATGGATGGAGAGTTAAAGAGCTTCCAAGACCGGCAAGGATTAAAAGAGTATGTGACCACCAAGCCGGCACTCCAGGAAATATTAAAGGGAGTTCTATAAAAGTAGAAAGAACACATGAGTGACTTAGAACAGAAATTTGCCCTCTATAGAAACAAGGACTTCACAGGCAACATGATGTCAATAAACACTTATCTTTGAATAATCACTCTCAATGTGAACAGCCTAAATGCTCCCATAAAACAGCACAGGGTTGCAGACTGGATAAAACGACAGGATCCGTCCATATGCTGTCTACAGGAGACACATTTGGAACAAAAAGATACACCCAGACTAAAAGTGAAAGGATGGAGAACCATCTTTCATGCCAAAGGACCTCAAAAGAAAGCTGGGGTAGCAATTCTCATATCAGATAAATTAGATTTTAAGCTAAAGACTGTAGTCAGAAATACAGAAGAACACTACATCATTCTTAAAGGGTCTATCCTCCAAGAAGATCAAACAATGGTAAACATTTATGCCCCCAATATAAGGAGCAGCCAAGTACATAAGCCAACTGTTAATCAAAATAAAGAGTCATATTAATAGTAGGAGATCTTAACATGCCGCTCTCAGTAACTGACAGATCATCTAAACAGAAAATCAATAAAGAAACAAGAGCTTTGAATGACACATTGGACCAGATGGACCTCATAAATATATACAGAATATTTCTCCCTAAAACAATAGAATATTCATTCTTCTCTAGCGCACATGGAACTCTCTCCAGAATAGACCACATACTGGGCCACAAATCAGGTCTCAACTGATACCAAAAGATAGAGATGATTCCCTGCATTTTCACAGACCACAATGCTCTATAACTGGAACTCAACCACAAGAAAAACTTTGGAAGGAATTCAAACACTTAGAGGCTAAACACCAACATGCTCAAGAATGCTGGGATCAACCAGGAAATCAAAGATGAGCTTAAACAATTCATGGAGACCAATGAGAATGAAGACCCATTGATCCATAACCTATGAGATACGGCAAAGGCAGTCCTAAGGGGGAAATACACAGCCATCCAAGCCTCACTCAAAAAAATTGAAAAATCTCAAATACATCAGCTCTCTTTATACCTTAAAGAACTCGGAAAACCAACAACAAATCAAACCAACCCCACACACAAGAAGGGAAATAAGGAAGATTAGAGCAGAGATCAATGAGTTAGAAACTAAAGAAACAGTAGAACGCATCAATGAATCCAGAAGTCGGTTTTTTGAAAGAATCAATAAGACTGATAAGTCACTGGCCATATTAATGCAGAAGAAAAGAGAGAGGACCCTAATTAACAAAATTATGAATGAAAGGGGAGAGATCATGACTAATCCAAAGGAAATAGAAAGAATCATCAAAAATTATTATCAACATTACATCTATACAATGGAATATTATGCCTCCATCAGAAAGGATGAATATCCAACTTTTGTATCAACATGGACAGGACTAGAAGAGATTATGCGGAGTGAAATAAGTCAAGCGGAGAGAGGCAATTATCTTATGGTCTCACTTACGTGTGGAGTATAAAGAAAATCATGGAGGGCATCGTGAGAAGGAAGGGAAGGGCGA
>JAPYYJ010002000.1:0-13413 GCA_028533885.1 Nasua narica | reverse complement strand
CATAATGAATTGTTCCTTGTCATTGAATGTCTCAAAGTTTGCATGGAGGCATTTTTCATTAGGAGTGATATTATTGTTGTCTATATGCAATCGAAGGTACCTCCAGTTAGAACATTTCTACTACCATTTTTTCAGGGATCTTTTATGTACCATTAGGTAAAAAATATGCGACAGTTACTCTTTTCAATGGAAGCTTGTTATATATCTACCTTAACCATAATAGTATCATTATTTGGAAAGAAAAATATGTACTGACATCCATACTCATCAGGCCATTTAATCATCTCCATTCAGACTCAATGGATTCTCTACCATTGAAATACTATGCCCTTGATCAAATGGTCTGAGTGTCTGGACTAACAAAAACTCATCATGTTTCTAGTGTTTATTTGTTGGAAAAATCTACTAATTGTTAAATAATTAGGATTATTTATTTAATTATTTAATTGGGATTATTTATTTATTTATTTAATGTCCCCCCCCCCATCTCCATGGTTACCTGGTCTTGTCCTTCATTCTCAAGGACAGTGACTATGTTGGCTTCCAGGTGAATATAATATCTGCCAAGCAAAAAACTTCATGACTTATCTTCAATTTAATATATTTGTCTCATCTTTCCTAAGTCAGTCTACTCTTTTGTGTTCTTCTGATAGAATTTGCATTTTGTTAATGCTATTGATAACTAACAAGCAATGTTTTCTAGCCATTGTCCTTATTTGCCTTTGTTTATTATCCAACCCATTTTGCTAAATCCTAGATGTTTGAAGCTATATAACCTAAATTCCATTGATAAGATATATACTATAATTCGCATTAAAAAAAAAAAAACTTCCACTACCATGAACCAGGGATTGGTTTCAGCTATCACAGCACCAAAGTCTCAAAAGAGGTTTTTTTCCCTACCTATCCTTCTTCACAAGGGCCATTTAAGTAAATTTCAAGTGTAGAATGATGTCAAATTCACAAGATTAAATAGGCTTATCAACTGTTTATTTACCCAAGTTTACTACCCAAGTTCACATAGCTTTAAGCAAGAATACAGAACAAGTAAAACAGCAGCACGCATAGCAGCAACATGGCAGATGCTTTGGACGCTCTGATAGTTTCCAAAGCCTCATTCACTGAATACAAACTGTTGTACGTACAGATCACTCAGCACAGAAAAGGCACCATGTTGGGGGTCTCACAGCCTAAGTAACTTGCTTTTAATCAAACACTTAGAGGGATGTTTGCCTCGCATCCAATTTTAGTGCAGCTACATTCCATAAAAACAGGCTCTACAATAAATAATCTTGATATACTTGACACATTTCATGTACAACATACTTAAGAGCATTTTGGATCAGTAATAAGTTCATGCCAACCTCAGGAGGAATCTAATTTATCCCAAGTTGATGTATCTATTGAGTTGGATTTGGAAGACTATATAAATGTCAATTTCTTAGAAAGTCCCTCAAACTGGCATAAAATGTTACAGTTCAACTCTTAACATTTTACTTCCAAAGTAATGTAATACCCAGGATATTATTGAAAATAATCCAGATAAAATTGTATATTACTTGTGCAATTATGAAACTAGTAAAAAAGTGTAAATATCATAGCACGTAATTGTTTTTGAAGACACTTCAAATAAAACGTTCCATGTACAGTGAGAAATAAATATACTTACATTTACATAAATAATAAAAAGTATTTAAGAATTACTTTTAAAAGACCAACCATAATTATAGAAAAAGGGTTTAGGAAATTAAAATGTTAAAGAAAGATGTAGTTTAGAGTGCTTGTAAAATGAGTCACAAATACTGTGAAATTGTTGAAAATCACCCTACAACTACAGATGACTTTTAAAGAGAATATTTTCTCTTTAAATTGGAATATTTTTTAAAGAAATTTTGTTATTGGGGACCAATTGGAATTAATTTTAAGACCATACAAACAAATTGACTTTTTCCAATAATGTTTGTATGAGAGATAAATAAAATTAAGTGTTAAGAAATATCTGTCATATGCCTATAATACTTTTAGCATATTTGTTGGAATTATTGGCAAGATCTAAAGTATTTTAAAAATACTAGAACAACAGGCATATTTTCATTCTTCTACAACTTAATTCTCATTTTGTATAATTGTTTTTCCTAAGCAAATGTGCTCCAAAAAGAAAAAAAAAACAGATTGTTCAAGGAATATAATTGTTTTGCCAAAAGAAGAATTAAAGTATCTATGCCTATATAATTCTAAAGTAAATTAGAATATATATAATTTTATATATGTGTATATATATATATATATATATATATATATAATCTTTTAAGTGATCACATCCTTGAATTGGAAGTAAATTAGTGAGAAAGAATTCACTGATAATTTTATATCCCTACATGCAAAGTCAGTTTCTTATCTCTGATCCAGCCTCCTTGCCTTTTCCTTAGTTAGCTTCAACTAAAACTGATAGGAATAGTAATGCAACCACAAGGCTGATAGAAATTGCTTTATATTGCAGCCACAAGGCTGATAGAAATTGCTTTATATTGCACTCAAATATTCTTAAATTTATAAATTATTGCATATAATGCTGCATGCAATATACTTGATTAAAAAAAACAATGCATGGAATTACAGCTCTGAGCAGTGGTTAATTTTGATGTTTCATTCTGTAATTCATGCCAATTTTCATTTTCTTCCTAATATCCACAGATTACTTTAGAAATTTTCATTTTTTTCCTAACCTTATCACCAAACAGTACATTTCTTTTCAGGAAATATTCTTCCAAGAAGCAGAATTTTATTTTATTAGTCAACTGGAGTTACTATGTGTGGCAGAAAACAACAAAGCCTTATTGACTTGCAGGTCCAGAGCAATGGGCTGGGCTCATTCATGAACTAAATGACTAACCCTATATGCCAGCCTCTATTACAGCTATTTCTCTCCATAATTATCCATTTCTATCTGGAATTTTGGAAAGCCCAAGAAAATAACTAATTTGCAAAAGCTAAATGCTCAGGTAAAAATAAAGCACAATATTTCTAATTAAGCTAGTTCTATAGGTAATGTTCCCAAACTTTCACTGGACCCATACCCAGGAATGCATATTGGGAAGCTGGAATGCTTCACTCAGAGTTTATGAATTCCTCTGACCATTAGCCATCTGGTGGAATGGCAGTCACGGCTTATCTATAGGACTTGGATTTTTTTTCAGCAGATGATAAAAAAGAAACATTTTATCTATAGGACTTGGATTTTTTTTTTCAGCAGATGATAAAAAAGAAACATTTTGAAAATTGTCTGACAACTATTTATTTCTTCAATATTCTGCCCAAGGCTCCTATAACTTCTTTGTTCCTCAGGCTGTAAATAAAAGGATTTAGCAGAGGAATTATTATTGTGTAAAATAAAGAATACATTTTGTCATAATCTTCAGTGTGGCCAGACCCAGGATGCACATACATGAAGAAGAGAGTGCCATAGAACAAGGAAACAGAGAGCAGGTGGGCGCTGCACGTGGAGAAGGCTTTGCTCCTGCCCTTTTCAGACTTCTTTTTCATGATGGCAAAGAGGATACGGATATAAGAACCCATGGTGGTCATAAAAGTAAAGACTTGTATAAAGGCCGAAAAGATTAAAACCAGAAGTATATTAACTGTAGGATCAGTGCAAGAAATTTTGAAAAGTTGTAAAATTTCACAGTAGAAATAATGTATTTCATTGGACCTGCAGAAAGTTAATCTAAATAACAAACCCACATGAATTGCTGAATGTAGAAAACCAATAGAATATGAAAGACCAATGAACTGAGTACAGAGGTTACTGGACATTAAGACTGGATAAAGCAAAGGGTTGCATATGGCTACATAGCGGTCATAGGCCATCACTACCAGGAGGAAACACTCTGTGGTGGCACTGGAACCAAAAATATAAAATTGAGCCATACAGTCAAAAAGTGATATCACATGATTCTTGGATAAAAAATGTATAAGCATCCTGGGAGTTACAGAGGATGAAGTACAAGCATCTGCAAAGGCTAAACTGCCAAGGAATAAGTACATGGGAGTGTGAAGATGGGTGTCCTTCCAGATGAGAGTGATCAGACCAAGGTTGCCCACCATGGTGATGAGGTAGATGACCAAGAACACCAGGAACAGGGGAACCTGCAGCCCTGGAAGATCTGTAAGTCCTGTGAGAACAAACTCAGCCACGAGAGTCTTATTTTCTTCTGTCATATCTGACATGGCCAGATGGTAGAATAAAAGAAAAAAGTTGTTGAAACAGTCACAGAAGAATCATAAAAACAGTGTATTTTTTGTGTAACAGTGTATTTTGTATTTTCTGTAACTCATGTATTTCTAAAAGGTGCTTCTCATATAAGTAGCAATTTTTAAATTTTTACTTTTATATGTATCCTTTAATATACATTCAAAATTTTCCATAATAAAAAATTTTAAAATGATAATTCACCTAAAGTAACAGGTAAATTTAATACAAATTCTTCTCAATCCAACAGAGGTTTTAAGAACTGTATATGCTCATCTAAAAATTTACATGAGAGAAAAAAATTTCCCATTTTACCCAAGAAAAATGTAAATAGTTAAGAACAGTCAAGAGTACCTTAATTTCTATTGAACTATACAATAAAGATATAATAATCAAGACATTAAGATAGTGGAATAAGAAATACACAAGAGAGTCAATGCAATAATAGGCAGCCAGCTCAGGAATAGATTCCATTATATACAGAAATGGGGCACAAAACAAATATGATATTTCAGTTAAGTAGGAGAAAGATGATGGATTTAATGAATTGTGCTGCCACTCTTGTCTATCTGTCTGGATATGAACAAGGTTAGGCTCCTAACTCACATCATAGATATTTTCTAAGAAATTTAGGAGACAACAATATAACATAGTGATTAGAGAAATTCTTGTCTAGAGAAGAAAGCCAATACTAAGCAATAGCTTAGTATGGCTATTTTAATGGTTAACAAAAGAGTATCAGACAGAGTTAGAGGGCATATAATAGGTTGGGAAATACATTTTACAGTGTATATGAAAGATATAGATTTATGAATAATATAATATGTAATATAAAAATAACAAAAATAGATAAGAAAAAGGCAAACAATCTAAAATAAGAGAACAAAGGATATGAACTAACAAGTTTACAGATGAATACCAATAAATAAAATGAAAATATGCCTAGTTTTCTATGTGTCACACATATACACATGTGCAAGTGCGGAAGTGTGCACACACAAACACACACACAGATACTTCCTTTCTCACACATCAGATTAGCAGAAATTAAAATGAGTAGGTACTGCTGACTGAGGTGAGAAAAGTGTTCCTTTCATGCTATTCGTGGTTATATGAATTGCAATGGCCTTTTTGAAAAAGCAATTTCATATGATACTATTTAAATTTTAATAAATACATATACCCTTTGATTTACCATTTTGCCTCACATATACCCTAGAAATAAAGCACAACTATACAAAGATAAATATGCAAAGAATATCCAATGCATTATTTTCAAGATGGCAAAGACCAGACACATCTACAGTGAGATGGTTAAATAAATCATGTTTATGTACATTCATATTTTGTAATATAATTCAGCCATTAAAAAAAGAGTTATTCCCCTTAAATTGGGAATTTTCACAATGTATTGTTACCTGAGAAGAATATGATACAGAGAAGTGTAAATAAGATTTCATTATTGTAAGATGAGCAATGCACTTTTAAATCTTTTACCTGGAGAAAAATGTGGATAATAGAAATTCAGTTTATAGCATTGGGCTTTCTAGAATAGAAGTAGAGGTAGAAATGAGGGAAATGGAGAGGAGGAAAAGAGAGAAGTCAAAATAAAAGTTCTGTGAGAACAGCAGCATATATATTATGATCTCTTTCACATAAAATTATATAATTCATTTATTTATGTGTATGTCTAGGTAGGCCTTTATACATATATAAAGAAGAGTCTCCAACATGTTAATGTGCAAAAAGAAGAGTCTCCAACATGTTATTAATGGGGAAAAGAAACAAGAATGTTGAAATCCTATTGTTTTCTTTTTCAAGATGTTTTGTCACTGAAAAGTCCATTGTAAAATTAGAATGCAATTATTGTTAATTTTTGCATGTAAATATCAGTTAAAGACAGAAATAGCCTTTAGGAAAATTAACATTTTCTTTTGGAAATTGCCAATGGGAGCCAACTTTTAACCATTGAGAGTAGATACATTTTTTTTAATACCCCAAAGTTCTCTGTAATTGCATAAGATAGGGGTTCAAATAGAACAAGAGTTTTTTGGAGGGATTTTTTTTGCAATCTTAGTAATTTTTTTATTAATCTTATTTCTCCATACTTATTTCTTAGTCACTGTTGTGAATTTAACATGTGGTGTTTGCATGAAGTAATGACATTGATTTTTTTCATGATTTATAAATAGTATCTGAAAGAAGTCTAAAAAGCCATTTTCCAGTGAATATAGTTTCTTTTATATTACCATAAAAAGAAAAATAAAAACATTCCTATATGCAGATTGTTATAGTATTTCCTGGAATGAGAAAACATTTTTATAATTTTATAGTCATATCTCTCAATATGGATGGAACACAAAAAAAAATTTTTTAACCATTAGAATATATTGGAAAAATTGAGTTTGTTTAATGTAGAAATAGGAACAAATGCTCTTTTTCAATGAATCAGTGATCAGCATAAGAGAAGACTGTGAGATATTATTCTACCTCCCCTAAAAATAAAGGAAGAATTCATAAGCTTTGGAATTTTTACTTTTGAATGTATACCCACCGGGAACCCCAATATATACAACACAGGCAAAATATTAATTGAAAATTAAGAACATAAGAGATTCTTACCCTGCATAAACTGGCCCAACTTTCTTTATAACTTCAATTAACCAAATATTTGTTTTTCCTAATTTTAGTTCCTACAGTGTGTAACTTAGCCAAGAAGTAATAATCTCTGTGAATTTTACCTCAAGAATTATGTGATAAATGAGACAAGGGACATTTTGAAGTTACCACCAGTGACTTTAGCCCATATTCTCATGATTTCATGAAACTAAAGGATTTGTGTTGTACTCAGCCACAAACCTTAAGCCAGAATTGCCCAGTCTGAAAAAAATTATAAATAAGTTAGATTTGAACTACTTAGCTTATATATCAATTAAGCAAACTTCACATTATGAAATGAACTCTGAATTTTTCTTGCCACTGTTATTGAATTTTTCTATTTTTCATTCTTCTGTTAACCAAAGTTTATTATTTAAAAACTCCCTCCAAAATGTGTTATCTACAGAGTAAAAATTCTAACTGAAATATACATGTTCAGACAGACATTTACTTCTGTCTGTCTAGATTTCGGTTGCTGAGTTAAAAAGAAAAAAATGAAAAAAAAAATGCCTGTTCAGGATGTTAATTTCTTACCTGGATGTTTGTTATCATACAGACAAATCACAACACTGTATTAATGAAAATTATGAAAATCTCTACACTCTCACCTACTTCCTTTAAATCATGGGAAATTGGAAATGTTTTCTCGAAGTAACATAAAAGGTACAGAAATGAAGCAATATTATTTGTGCATTGATTTTCCTTGAAAACTCCAAACTGGAGGGAGATAGCATTTTTTCCTTCTATCTGCAAATCTATTCTTTAAAAAATTCTGAAATTCCCTTAATGCTTCAAAAGAATTCCCAGTAGGATGAAGTCAAAGTTGTTCTACTGGGCCTTGTGAGCTGATCATCAAATCATCTACACACAACTAGTTGTAACAATTAAAACTGCTCATTGTGTCCTCAGGGCTTACTGTAGGGGCATGTTTATAAAATGTCACTGATTAGAGTTTAGAATAAGCTTGTTTTCCTTCTTCTTGTCTCTTTTAATGGTCCCACTACCCAAATACCTTCTTGTCCACTTGGAAATTCCAAAGGTACATTAGAATTAACATGTCCAAATCTGAAATTAAGATCTTGCTCTAGGGCGCCTGGGTGGCTCAGTTGGTTAAGCAGCTGCCTTCGGCTCAGGTCATGATCCCGGAGTCCTGGGATCGAGTTCCACATCGGGCTCCCAGCTCCACGGGGAGTCTGCTTCTCCCTCTGGCCTTCTCCCCTCTCATGCTCTCTCTCACTGTCTCTATCTCAAATAAATAAATAAAATCTTAAAAAAAAAAAAAAAAAAGATCTTGCTCTATTCTACCCCCAAACCTGGCATTCTTCCAATGTTCCCTGTCTCAGGGAATAGGGTCTGCACACAAGTATTCGTACACACCATAAAGCAGAAATATATTCATGAAACTAACTTCTCCCTCAATTCCATTTTTTTGACTATTGCCTCTAGATTTTATGTACCGAATATGTCTTAAATCCAACTATTTCTTTCTATTTGTACAGTTAATCCTAAAATCCATAATGCATTCATCTCTTGCCTGGGCTTATTAAATAAATTCCTAACAACACTATCTGCATCTGCTAACAGTCATCCACTCCATTATTCCATTTTCCACACTGATGCCAGACTGATTTTTATAAAACGCACACAATTTTACCATCATCCCCTACACACTCTCCCCACTCGACATGTATAAATAACTTCTCATTCCACATAGAATAACAACTAAAATTGGTAGGCCTAAAAATCCATTTCTGGATATTTTTGAGAAACAGACCCAATAATTAACTGTATCCAGTTGAAGAAGTGTTTTTGCATTACATGTATGTATTATCTACAGTAACACTAATTGAATTCATGAATAATAGCCAATATTTTAGTGGATTGACATAATCGACTTAACGGAAGTTTAGTTCTGCTTTATGATAAGTATGAAGCACATGTTCTTAACTGAACAGCTGTTCCTTCCATTTGATGATTCAGAGTAGCAAACTCTTTCCAACTTGTCACTCAAGCATTTTCCACACATGATTTCCTTCAAGGTTTGTGTATTCATTTGGATCAAGCTAGAAGGGAAAAGTTCATAGGGGATTCCAAATGTGAGGTTCTTATGAGCCAGAAATGTAAGTGATATATATCACTTTCAATCCTAAACTCAATCATATCACTATAGTCAACTGAAAAGGGGGACTATGTGTCTAGGATGAAAAGAAAATAGATTTGGTGGTCACATAACAGTTTCTTCTCCTGATTTGACTACAGTTTCTGATCCTCATTTACCTCTTTTACCCTCCTCCTCCTGTAGACAATACTTTCAGAATCTTCCCAAGAGAGTCAAACCCAATTCCCATGTAGCCTATATTCCAAGAAAAAGCTAGAATCTCCAGTTGATACTCTGGTCTCTCCATCAAATCCAGGTGTAGCTGTTCTTTGTCTGGAAACCAAGAACTTTTTTAGTATTTTGCTACATGTTATAATTACACATGGCAATATGCAATTTTTGTAGGACTTATCTGTCATCCTGTGGAGAATGCGAACTTTGCAAAAGTATCCAGTCTTTATCAACATAATATTGTCAATATAAATGACCAGTCTGTGTTCTACAAAATGTCTCCCAAATAAATATTCCTTCTGTCCTCTTAACCCATTACATTCTCTTCTTAGTAAACTTTAAGCCACTCCAAAGACTTACTCTTTTTGAGGGATCTACCCATGGCAAGAAGACCTCTGTCCTTAATCTGATTTTCTGACTATGTTACAGACTATCAATGTTTGGCTAAGTAAAACTGGATGTTGGATATTCAGAAGCTGCCCTCAACCCCAGTGTTTAGCCTGTCCAATAGCCTGTCTCTATTCTAGGGATCTCACTATGTGGCCAGCAGGGCTACCTTTGTGTAGGTGTAGATGCAGGGTGGGTCTGAAATATCTGGAGATTTGGCAGTTGTCTCTGATAAGGTGTCAGAAAGTGTAGAACATCACCTCAACTCCAATTTCTCTGTGAGTTCTCCTCTCCTACATCCTCGTTCCTACGTCCAAGTTGTAGCCCCAACTCTGCCTTACCTGTCTGGCTTGAGTGAAAACAGGTACTGGATGACCTGATTGTTGGAAGATTAGTATGACTTCACTTGCTAATTTCACAGGCTTTCCCGCACTGGCTTTGGCTGCTGCCTGACAAGCTTCAGGTTCTCTTTCAGACTTGACTAGAGACTCTGGTCATGTCCTCCCACATCTGGTCTTCACAAGTATGTCCCAGGCTACCTCTCTGAACTGAGTTATCACTGTTAGAATTAGGCTGTTCTTGGGAAAAAGTATCAAAATTTAGAGTCCAAGAAGGGGATTTAATTCCTTGTCCCTTGTCTTGCTGCCTCCCATTCTGTCATGAGGTGATGTCCTCAGCCTGGAGATGACGTAGGTCTATGGTTCTAGTCAATGATTTGTTGAGCAATCCATGGAATAGGTACAGCAATATCCACTACATTCTACATGGCAGAAAAATTAATTTAAATCTTTTTTGTCTTTGTCTCTGAGATGGTATATGAAAATATGGGTACAAGGAAGTAGCATGTGAGATGTTGGAAGTAGAAAGAAGGTCCCTAAGACGTTCTGTCCTATTAATATCCTCACACTCTTATGGACTGTTCATTTTTTCAGCTTTTGCAGCCAAAGTCGAGGTCTGTTGGAACTTGTGATCTGGTCTCTTAAATGGAACAGGGCTTGGCTATCCTGAAAGGCTTTTGGCCTCTCTCAGCTTTCTTTGGTGTGGCAACCCCTTAGGACCTCTGTTATATCCTCTATCTACATGCCTTAGCCCATCCCCTACAGTCACTTTTGAGGAGTGAGTCTCTCAGCCACTCTCAGATACTACAGGAATGTCCAGGTTTTGGGCATGCAATGCAGTAGTGGGAAGCATTCTCCAAAGCTGTCAAGGCTATCCTGCCTGCACACGCTGCAGGACCAAGTTCATTATAATGTAGCCAGATATGGAAGGAACACAGTGAGAAATAATTCTTCTCTAGTGCCTGAAATGGGAATCTAAACAAAAGTTCTTCTCTTCTAAGGCTACCAATGATATGCAAAATAACAGCCATCAATGATATGAACCTGAAAATACATTAGGTTGCATGAAAAGAGGCAATGAAAGCTGTAGGTAGAATTACGGTTGCTCATCAGCTGACCTTAAAATAGGGAGATTATCTTAGATTATCTGGAAAGGTCTAATGCAATCACAAAGGTCCTGAAGGTCGAAGAGGGAGGCAAAAGAATCAGGGTCTAAGGAAACTGTGACTACAAAAGGCAGGCCCCAAGAGATGCATCCCTGCTGGCTTTGAAGGTGCAAGGAGGGGCCCATGAGCCAAATGATGTAGGCGACTTCTCATAGTTGGAAAAGGGGAGGAAACAAAGTCTTACTGAAGCCTTCCAGAAAGAAATTCACCCTGCCAACACCTTGGTTTTAGTCCAGTGAAATTCATATCAGACTTCTGCACTACAGAACTAATATAATAAATGTGTATTTTTTTAAAGCCACTCATCATGGTTATTTGTTAACAGCAATAGAAAATACAATACCTCATACTATCAATTTGCCTCCCTGCCTTCCAAATACCAGTTCTCTCCAGAGGAGGAAATTAAAAATGACACGTCTCATTCTTCCTCTACTGTTGCCATCCTCTGTCCCCCTCATAACCTCCCAGGGCCAGAAGAGGTGAATTTGTCCCCTTTTAGGACATGTCCTCCTTGTAACAGGGTAGCAAGTGTAAGACCCTCTAGTCATAGACAGAAAAAAAACAAGAAGAGAGTGAGTTCACCAAACCTGGCATATCTCTGGTGAAAGCAAGGAAATAAATAAATTTAGAAAGTCTCCACTTAAAGAATCTCTAAAAAGTCAAGTACTAGCTTTTTCCGACTTTAAATACCATGAAAAGAAACATAAAATGGGATATTTATTTATTTATTTGTTTGTTTACTTATTTATTTTAAAGACTTTATTTATTTCTTTGTCAGAAAGAGAGAGAGAGCAAGCACAAGCAGGGGAAACAGCAAAGGGAGAGGGAGAAGCAGGCTCCCCACTGATTAAGGAGCCCGATGTGGGGCTCGATCCCAGGACCCTGGGATCATGACCTGAGCTGAAGGCAGATGCTTAACCTGTAACATGGGATATTTAAATTGCACGATTTAGTATTTGCAAGAAATTTATCCCCACAGACTACGGAACTTCTGTGGCTGTTTCTCCAGGGCAACTGTGAAATGGCATTCAGGCTGTAAATCGCCTGTGCTGACAAAAAAAGAGAATGTAACAATCTGCTACTGGATTACACCCCACCTCAGTAACAGTGTTGTTTGAAAAAATAAAGACAAACGACCTCTATATATTGACAGATAACAATTATACACAGTCAATACCTAAAACAGTTTGCATGGCACATAAAGGGGAAAAAAGAGGAAGTTTTGCCACTGTCCTCGAGTGTAGAGAGGTGATGACACAAAGTTAACAGAGATTTGGCACCCACAGAGAGTAGCATGGTTCAAATGAGCCCACACAGCGGAAGGAGGGCTCAGATGCAGTGAAAAGAGCAGGGTCTGAAGAAACTGAGCCCCAAACACACAGGGCGAAAGCCAATCACCCCATCGTGGGCTCTACTGTTCGATGATGCAACAAACTGTGTCTATCCTCAAATCAAAATAATAGGCCAGGGATTAGAGGGATATGTCATGAATACGGGATATCTTTTCTTATTTTTCACAACAATATTCACAAGTCTATATGTAATAAGTTCAGGAAGCTAGACAGAAAACACAGAAGACTATTATAAGGAAAAAATTGATTTAAGGTATATAATTATGAGATGATCAAGTGCCCCTGCTATTTCAGGTAGTTGTCAATTCCAGGGGTGGGGAGGGAGAGAATGTATTCAGCCGGTATATTTGTGCTGGAAAGAAGGTACGGGTGAGATTATTCAATAATTTAAAAAGTAGAAATTTTTAAAGAGTTCAAAATTATTCATTATATTGAAGAAAATAATTATTTTAAGTATGTAATTGCTAAAGTATTGTACCTTTCAATTAATACAATGCAAATATAAGTTAATTTTCAAAGTTACTTATAAGCCTCCTAGATATATTCATATTGAATGAGGAATATTGTCATCATATTTAATCTAACAGTATTACTTTGGCATATGTAGTGTTTGCATCATTATAAACATCTATCAAAGATACTTATATCTACAAACTCTTGATAATTACTTGCTCAAGAATTATCTAGGAGGGCATGTATAGTTTTTAAATAGGATTTATACAAGCTAATTCTTCCTATAAAAGAATATAAGTTCAGGGCCACCTGGGTGGCTCAGTCGATTGAATGTCTAACTCTTGATCTTTGCTCAGGTCATGATCTCAGGGTCCTGGGATCAAGCCCTGCATTGGACTCCATGCTCAGCAAAGTCTTCTCTCCTCTTCCTCTGCCTGTCCCCCCACTCGTGTTCTCTCTCTCTTTCAAATTAAAAAAAAAA
>JAPYYJ010000020.1:101851-203810 GCA_028533885.1 Nasua narica | reverse complement strand
CGGTTCTCATTGATTGATGAACTTGGTCTTGGCTGGATATTCTCACTGATCTTCTGGGGAGGGGCCTTTACAATTTGATTCTCAGATGTCTTTGCCTGAGGCGGAATTGCCCCACCCTTGCCCAAGGAGGGGCCAAGCAATTCACTCAGGTTCGCTCTTGGGAGTCTTTGTTCCCTTAGTGCTTTCCGTACTGCCCTGGAGGCCGGGAATGCAAATGGCGGCTCCCAGTCTCTGCTGGAGGAGCTGAGCGCTGGAGTCCCTGCTCTTCAGCGTGCCCTCAGAGGAAAGCAGTCAGTCACTCCCGTCTCCCGGGTCCGCACAAGCTCTGAGCTCAGCCACCGGTGGCAGCGCGCCTCTATCTCTGGCGCACGGCCCCGTCTGGAGTCTCCAAACCCAGCAGATTCCTGCTGCGTGCTGCCGCGCCGCTCCTCCCCAAGGAAGAAGGAGGAGGTCTCTCCGGAATGCCTTCTGTGGTCCCCGCTGGAAGGGCCACGGCCACGGTCTAGGGTAAGCCCCAGCTGAAAACGCACTGCGCGGCTCTTTCTCTGCCGCCGGTTTCTCCGCCCTGATATCTGGGAGCTCTGCCGCACTCAGACACTCCGGTCTCTTTATGATCTCGCGGGTCCTGAAACCACTCTGTTCCCACGAGGGCCAGACCTCCGGCCTAGCCTCTGGAGCAATGTCCCTCAGCGGAACAGACTCTAAAAGTTCCGATTTTGTGCTCCGCGGCTTTGCGGCTGCAGGGAGCCGCCCCGGTCTCTCTTCCGATTGCTTTGGAATCACTTTTCCAAACGTCCTACCTTTCTGAAGGTGGTCGATTTTCTGCTCCTAGAATTGCTCTTCTTCCTCTCTTCTCTCTCCTGTTGAGTATGCTGGCTTTTAGAATGATTTATTAACTATCTAGATGAACTTCTGGGATCCGACTCTATCTCAACCTCCTACTTCTCCGCCATCTTGCTCCTCCCCCCACACCATCAAATTCTTAAAGAAAAATCAGAAATCTGGCCTTCTACGTAAACTCTCCTTAGTACAGATGTTTTAAAAACACTGCTCATTTAAGTAGGCTGCTGATTTTCCCCTTGTAAAAGGGGAATACTAATAATATCTAAGCCTCGCAGGGCTGTGTGTGGGGGGCTGGTTTACACCAGGTAATGTTTGGCGATCACGGCAGGATTTCCTGGCAGATGGTAAGCCGTCATTAAATGGAATTATGAATATTGTCATGGTTGTTAATTCGGGTTAATCAAAGTCAGAAGGAAGCAGCAAGTGTTAATGATTCATTAGTAAGAAATCAAGCCCTTCCCTCGTTTGGACCTCAAGTACCATCTGGCTGGTGTTTGATTACTAACACATTCACTCCTTTGATGCCTGTGTCGAGGATCTTTTCTGTGCTAATACTTGAGGATGAAGTAGGGGGCGGGATGAGGTGGTTCTCCAGGGTTGGGCTCTAACCTGTACTAGTCCTCACAGAGGTTTTCCCGGCCCCTTGGAGTTAGCTTCAGCCACGCTCTTAGCTCTGACCAATGTTGTCGGGAGGGATGTGACCAGTGTTACTTTGGGGCTGATGCTGAGAATTGTTCTCCCCATGCCCACGAGAGCAAGTGTCACAGAGAATTTCCTGGGTTTGAAGGAATGAGAAATAAATTCTGTTCCCATTTGTTTTTTTCTCACTTCAAGTACAGCGTGCTGTGTTTCTGGCTGGCGGGCAACCTTTCATCCATCAGAAGGACTCAGGCTTCTTTTCTCAGTGGCTTATCAGCTCCTAGTCCCTCAGAGTCCTTTCTGCTAGCACATGGGGGAAGGGCATGGGATTACAGGAAGGTGAGTTTTGTGGGCTGGGGACACAGCATCTGTTTCCTCGTCCATTGACCCTAGAGCTCTTGGATGCAGGGTCCTGCTGTGTCTTCTAGAGCCGGGCTTGCATTCTGCCCCTGTGGGGTAGCCCCCCAACCCTCCACCTGCAAAAGGGCATGCCCACACAGCTGGACCTGTCTGGTCCCAGCTATAAAAACGTGCATGTGAGGCCTGCTCCTAAACTGTCTGAGAACCCACACCGCTGATTTGACACTTGGAGCTATCTTCCACTTTAGGGGTGTCTCTGCCCAGCTCCTCGGGTGTGGCCTGTCATACCCCATCTCCCTGCAGTAGAGGTGAGCAGGTGCAGGGTCACTAGGAAGGGAAGAACACTTACCCACATCTTTACTACTAAGCTTGTCTCCCCGGATCAGAATTATTATTATTATTATTATTAAAGATTCACATCATTCATTTTAGAGAGAGAAAGCGTATGTGAGTGGGAGGCGCAGAGGGTGAGGGAGGCGGAAAGCTCAAGTAGGACTCCTCACTGAGTGCAGAACCTGATGAGGGGCTCAATCTCAGACCATGACCTGACTGTGACCTGAGCCGAAACCAAGTGTCCAACACTCAACCAACTGGGCTACCCAAGCACCCCGCCCAGATTAGAATTATTAAAAGCTTCTACCACATTTCACATATTCACAGACTACCATTTTTTTTTTCCAGGACTTACTGCTAGTTATGGTTAGGATCTGGCAAAAATTTGATTGGAATGGCCGAACTTCCCCAAAGGAGATCTCAAATTCAAGACTAGACGTTCTTCTGTTGAACCAACTGTATCCTAGGGCAGAATAGTAAACTCTAGGCGCTCCTCCTTTGAGGATTTCCAACCTCAGCAACTCGTCTTTATCTTTAGTATCTCATGTTTATATCCTTTGGAGTAAGAATTGTTGTCATTGTTTTCACATAACTGGAGAAAGTGCTCTAATCTTAGATGCTGAATTCCCTTTGCATTATATATTTAACAATTAATTTAATAGGATGTTGGGTCCTATTCCCTCTTGAACTTCGGGTTCTGAGAGATTTTAGCTAACATTGCCATACTTTATGAGAAACTAAACATTGGTGGAATGGCAGAAGGGAGTGTGTGCTGTGACTTCTGCTGGGGTCTGTATTCAGTTAAAGCCAGTAGTTATAAGAGATAGACTGATTTATTAAACAATATCAAGAGTGCAGTACTCCAGGCAAACAAAAGAGTACCATGAAGATGTTTAAGGATCAATAGATATGTACACGAAGCATTTCTTAAAGCACATTCCAAAAGTTCGTGCATGCTGGTTGCAAAATGATGAATCAGTTGCAAGTTTTATTTGGCTGCCAGTGTCAAGAAACCCAAGAGCACAGAGGCTTAAACCAAAGTAGGGATTTATTTTTTTTCTCACGTAATACTGATCTGAAGGCGGCTAGCTTAATTGATATGAAGTTTCATAGTATCATTAGGGATCCAAGTTTTTTGTAGCTTTCCCTTCTTCTGACCTCTGTCCTCATGTTTACAAGATGGCTACTGAAGCACCAGCCATCGTATTTTCATTTCAGCAAGAAAGAAACGAAAGGTTAAGGGACAAAAATGATATTAATCATCTGTGTCCTCTCACAAGGGATCTCCCTATATATCTCCTTGGCTAGAGCTATGTCAGATTTCCATCCTTAGCTGCGAAGGAAGCTGGCAGTGTACAATTTTAGCTGATTGCATGGCACCCCTTCAATTTATTGGGTCCTTGTTGGTATAGAAGGAGAGGAGAAGGGGTTTGGGGCAGGCAAATAGTGGTATCTGCCACCAAGATGTCTCAGAATCTTGAATATGCTAATGTGTGTGGTTCCTTTATTTATGCAGGGGACTCAATTTGCAGTGAGTCTCCGGCTGAGTGAACTCACAGGCTTCTCTGGAACACACATCAGGAAATCTGGCTTCAGTCGGTTTATTATAGAGGTGTGTGTGAACCTATATTCCACACCGGGCATACCTAGACTACTCACCATTCAACTCCTACTTAAATTTTATTTTATTTTTTATTTTTTCTATTTGAATTTTATAGCAGAAGAATATAAAGAAGAATATAAATTTTTTATAGCAGAAGAACTGAAGCACCAAACATGAAAGGTAACTTGGCCAGCTAGTTTCTGAGACAAGAACCACATTTTTGGGCTTGACAATTACCCTAATACTCAGCTCATTTGATCATCCCAAATCTTATACTATCCCTCCTGGCTGCGCTGAGTAAGGGCTGATCCAGGGCTGGCTTTGTTCCCAGTGTCCAAGCGGACCCCTCTCAGTCACAGATGCAGACCATTCAGGTGGGAGCTTGGGGGCGGTGCAGCTGGAGTCTGCCAAAGGAGGGGCTCCTGGCTTGTTTAATGCCCCACATGAGCTTAGTATCCTCCTATGACCTCATTCCTGAAGGGCTTAACCCAGCCCAGGAGTTACTCTTTACTCGCACTTCATAACAAAATGGTCTCTTTTTATTACATTTGCTGATGCAGAGGAAGCATGCTTTTGTTATTTTGAAATGTCACTTTAGAGTCGGCAGATGCCGGCCATGTAAACAACAGGAGTTCTCCGCGCATCTTGGCATTGGAAAGCCCAGATTTCATCAGCCCCTTGTCTGGACGAGTGGGAAACTCTCCATCACACTATGGTCCACACGCAGATGGTCCCGGCGCAACAGGAGAGTAGAGAGACCGTCCAGCTGCTAAGACAATTGGCAGAAAGCGTGGCTGTATGACCAGGAGGTAGCCTGGTAATGGGCGTAACGGGCACAGTTGAAGGGTCTACATTGGGAATTCTATGTGAATGAACCATAAAACACAGCAGTCCTATTTAGCACAGTAACAATTATTATAATCCTTCATAAAGTGTTTGGCCCTACAGTTATCAGAAATTACATACATCTCAAAGCTGTAAAGGTTTGATATGTTACCGGGGGAAAGAGCCACTTCTAAGGAGTTTGAGTGTTGTAAATCCTCTGAAATTGATCACATTTTAGATAACAGGTTTATCTGTCCTGAAAACTCCCCTCTAAGACCTGATTTTGGGATTTGGTCTGAACAGACAAATAATAAATAGCATAATTATAACTGTTCAGTAGATTGGAAGCAGAATTTATTTATTGGTTTTGGCTAGTGAGGGTGGGATGCTAATTTTATTTGCATATAAAGCAGCTCTAGTTGCTGAAACCAGAATCTAAAATTGCATTTTCCTATATTTAACAAGCTGAATTGCTTCTTAATGTCAGCAGAAATGGATATTTCTCTCCAGCAGAACTATTTTGAGAGCAGTCCTTGGCACAATGAGCGTTACTGTCTGTAGAAGATCTCTTAGGGGTGTTTAATACCAAAGTTTGTTTCTGAGGTCACGGTCAGTGCAAAATGATAGAAAGTCCAGTTGGAAGTTGTATTAAGTTCCCATGGCTGTTGTAATAAATTACCACAAAGTTGGTGGCCTAAAACAGCGGTTTTAACAATTCTGGAGGCTGGAAGTCCAAGATCAATATTACTGGGCAAGGCCACACTTTCTCTGGATGCTCGAGGGGAGCGTCCTTCCTGGCGTCTTCCAGCTTCTGGTGGCCGCCGATATTCCTTGGCTCACGGCCACATCCCTCCAATCCCTGCGTCCACACTCACATGGCCTCTTCCTCCTCTGTTTGTTATCAAAACTCCCTCTGCTCTTCTGTCAGGACACTTGTGATGGCGCCGAGAACCCACTCAAGCCATCAAGGATAATCTCCCCATCTCAAGATCCTTAATTTAGTCACATTGGCAAAGCATCTGCAAAGTTCATTTCTTTCTTTCTTTCTTCCTTTTTTCTTTCTTTCTTTCTTCCTTTCTTCTTTCTTTCTTTCTTTCTTTCTTTCTTTCTTTCTTTCTTTCTTTCTTTCTTTCCCACTTAAGGTTCTAGAGATCAGGGTGTGGATATCTTTTTGGTGGGGGGGGGGCAACTTTCAGCCTTTTACAAAAATTAAAGCTGACTGGTAAAGTTTAACCAAAGCACAGGGGAAGATGAAATCCAAAGTTTTAGGAATTCTGAAACTTTGATGTAGGAATCCCTAGTGAATCTCAGGCTCAGAGTAGAGTAGACCCTCAGATAACCCACTGATTCCCGGACTGGGATTCTTGCTGTGTATTGGGAGTGACTACATTGGTGGAAAGGCTAATTCAACTGTAAAGTATTTAATGAGTGTTACTGAAGTGTCTCACGGAGTTCTAATACACCATTTCTGGAAGTCCAGAGAGTCAAACCCTGGGTGAAATTTCCCTGGGTGGCTTTATGTTAGATCAGGTATTATTATTATTTTTTTTATGGCGGAATTGCTTATAACTTTGGGGAGTCTTTGAGATGCCCTGAAGCCATTTGGTAGATCATAGGTATGGTCTTGTGTGCCATGTTGTATTACGGTTGCTTGAAGGCTATTGAAACCAAGCCATTTGTCCCAAGATGAGCATTAATATTGAATGAAAAGAAATAAAATTATTTTTAATGAATTTTGAAAAAATAATAAATTGTAAATTCATACAATTGGTAATTCTGAATGAATGGAAAAAAAGAAAGTCTATCTCGCTGATAAGAAAATGCTAATTCACTTTCAGTAGAATGAGTACTTTTGGTTATGGAAGATAACTTGAGTTTTTTAAAATATTATTACCCTCTTTTATAATTTCTATATAATCATTAAACATGGTTAAAATTATTTTTTTCTCCTTTTACATTATTTGTTCTTTTTTTATTTGCTACACCAGATAGTATCATTTGCAAAATATTTTCTGGCATTATGGATATGTATTTAAGGGTATATTTTCTCTGCATTTGATAAAAGTTTTACTTTATGTCTATAGGAAGGATGAAGAGTATAGGGAAGGGAAGTTTATGTACGCACAAATCATTATTATATGATGATGCATTTATAACAAAAGAGATATTATTTGGCCTTTTACCAACCTTTCTGAATGTCAAGAAATTGCTATTATGGCTGGTACCCAATCTTCAATTCTATAGACAGCATAGCCTTTTCTATGCCAGTGGCTTAAGAAAATTTTGAAGACAGAATTGAATGTTTAGTAGATAGCAGAAAAAAAAAAAGTCATCCAATATACTTAGGAAATCGCTCTCCTTTCAAGAACTATCATATGGGTTATGAGGGAACGCTATTCAGGGAACCCCTATGGAACTTGTTGGAGAGTCATAGAACTTTAGAGTAGAAGACATGTGGTCTTGACAGTACCCCATTGATAGTGAGAAACCTGAGGACTGACTTTCCAAAGTCACTCAGCTAATTAGTAGAAGAACCCAATTCTACAATTCAGATTTCTTAATAACATATGCAGTGTTCTCTGTTGTCATCGTATCTTTTTTATTAGGGTGGAATGGTGTTTTGCAACTTCTGTATCACAGCTCTCTGGTGTATCCAGACCTTTCATAGGATTATGTCCAGTGTAGATAATACATAAGTAGATTTCATGGCGCCAGTCAGAAAAATACTCTTGAAAAAAAAAAAAAGTAAAATACTCTTGAGTAATATCTGTCTGAGTTGATGATGCAGAAGGCCATGAGTGGGGACAACTTTCCACTGGCAAGCGGTATTATTTCCAGCTGATAGCAAGGAAAGCTTGTGTGTTCTAGTCAGGACAAGCAGGGATGAAACTGAGTTGAGTTCTACTCAGATGGGCATGTAATGCTGAAGGGAGATACCACCAAAATTGTTGCTGATTTGTTTGGTGGTGTTGTGAGTTGTTCGGGCCTTCTGAGCACGTCATCAAAAGTTTTGGTGTTTAAGAACGTGAAGAGAAGACAAGAAGACAGAGAACTGCTGAGTCCGTTGTACTGTGATGACCACTTCCAATTTTGAAGTCTGTGAGTGTGTGATTGGTAGGCATGATGATGAGGAGTGTGGGGGAAATGCAAGTGAAAACACTTAATTTAAGGCTTGGTTATTTCACTCGCTCTATAATCCCTCAATATGTTGAAAAACAAAGCTTTCCCTACTGTGCATATGATTTCAGTGGACCCTATCGGTTACCTATAGGTAACACCTCCTTATACTATTGCAATGAACTGAGCTTGGATTACTGTTTCTTTTTTGAGCAAATAAATTGAAGCCCGAATCAATTAGTGACTTGCAAAATGTTAGAATTGCATAATAGAGCCTCCAGACTGACCTTGGCCCTTACTCACTGCTGTCTTGTACTTGATAAAAATATTAGGAGAAAACGTTTGAAATGCCTCTCCCTGTTCACTTTGAATGCGGCACTCCCTGATTTCAGATACCCATGGGTATAAGCTGCACATCGAAATCTAAGTCTAATTGGTAGGAAAACTTTGTGTGTGTTTTTAATTTCTCCCCAGACAAAACTGGATTCTGTGTAGAAGCTACTGCCCTGCTCTTTCCTAAACTGAAAGACTCACAGGTACTCTTTTACTCAATAGGAACAGTGATGGAACCACATGCTGATAAAGGGCTCGACTACCTTGGTAGGGCTACTCTGAAGGGGGTCTTCAAAACCTGAAAAACTCAAGTGCAGTAGAAGATCTCAGTCTCCGAGTAGTGCGGTCAGGATACTCATAGCTGCTTGTGAGGTCAGCTTGAGGAAACTGATGTCACTGAGGGAGAATTCTCAGGGGGTCTGATGGGAAAGGGAGGAAAAGAAGAACCCCAGGGGAGACAAATCTCAAATGTATTTGAGTGTGAGAGCAACCCTGGCTAGGAGTGGGAGCCAAGTGGAACAGTTATTTCTGTGGTGTGCTCCAAAAATTTCCATAGACCCTCTCCATCTTCAAATCCCTGTCTTGCTTTCTTGAAATGCCCACGTTTTTTTTTTTTTCTGCATCTATTCAGAGGATCACATGGTTCTTATCCTTTCTTTTGTTAATGTGCTGTATCACATTGATTCATTTGTGAATCCTGAATGACCCTTAAGGCCTGGGAATGAATCCCACTTGATGGTGATGAATGATTCTTTTAATGTACCGTTGGATTTGATTTTGCTAGTATTTTGTTAAGGATTTTTGTACTGATGTTCATCAGCAGTATTGACCTGTAATTCTCTTTTTAGTGGGATCTTCATCTGGTTTTGGAATCAAGGCAATGCTGGCCTTACGAAATGAGTTTGGAAGTTTTATTTCCATTTCTATTTTTTGGGAACACTTTGAGAATAGGTATTAAGGTATTAACTCTTCTTTAAATGTTTGATAGAATTCCCCTGGGAAGCCATCTGGCCCTGGACTTCCGTTTGTTGGGAGATTTTTGATTATTGGTTCAATTTCTTTGCTGGTTATCAGTCTGTTCAAGTTTTCTATTTCTTACATTTTCAGTTTTAGTAGTTTATATGTTTCTAGGAATTTCTCCATTTCTTCCAGATTGCCCAATGTGTTGGCATATACTTTTGCATAATATTCTCTTCAAATTGTTTGTATTTCTGTGATGCAGGTTGTGATTGCTGCTCTCCCATTTGTGATTTTATTTGTTTGGGTCCTTTCTATTTCTTTTTGGTAAGTCTATGTAGGGTTTTGTCAATTTTATTTATTCTTTCAAGGAACCAGCTTCTGGTTTCAGTGATCTCTTCTACTGTCTTTTGTTTGTTTCTATATCTGCAGAAATATCATTTATTTCTGCTCTAATTTTTGTTATTTCCCTCCTTCTACAGGCTTTAGGCTTCATTTGTTGGTCTTTTTCTAGCTCTGTTAAGTGTAAACTTAGGTTGTGTATTTGAGATTTTTCTTGCTTCTTGAGGGAGAACTGTATTGCTGTACACTTCTCCCTTTTGACCACTTTTGCTGCATCCCAAAGGTTTTAGACTATCATTTCATTATCATTTGTTTCCATGTATTTTTAAAAATTCTTCAATTTCCTGGTTGACCCATTCATTCCTTAGTAGGGTTTTAACTTCCATGTATTTGTGGTCTTTCCAAATTTTTTCTTGTGGTTGACTTCAGGTTTCATAGCACTGTGGTCAGAAAATATGCATGGTGTGATCTCAATCTTTTTGTACTGGTTGAGGCCTGATTGGCGACCTAGTATGGGATCTATTCTAGAGAATGTCCCACGTACACTGGAAAAGAATTTGTATTCTGCTGCTTCAGGAGGAAATGTTCTGAGCTGTTTGTTTTGGGCTGAGACTTTGTGTCTTTAGAAAGTTCTCCGCCCGAAAGGAGATGGTACAGAAGGGAGGGGACATTGACTTTCTAAAGGTCTTTGGGCTGCAAATAGCATGTTCACATATTTCCTTGCAACAATGTCATTTAGGGCATATGTGTGCTTGGAGGGAGGTAGTGTGACGTCAGGTCACAAGGACTGCAAATGCCAGGTGACAGGGATGCGAGAAGGACAGGACTCCAAGCAAGGGTGGTTGAAGCCAATGCTAACTATTTCATGGATGGGTCCAGACTATGATGGAGAAAATAAGGCGATGTGGTTAGGGCAATGTCATACTTGCATTTACGCAGAAGCAGTGAGGGGGGTTAATATAACAAATATCATGTTTGGGAAGAAGCTAAAGATGAAGAGTCATAGGGGAGGAAACTGAAAAAAAAGACCTTTAAAAAGCATTCTCTGCCTATGTAATCATTTGTTCTTTCTCATTCTGAATGTTGCGTATGTGTTCGTTCTCTCATTTCTCATGGGCCCACCTTTGACCATCTTAGACCCTCCACTTTGACTTGATGGATTGGATTTCTTTGGGTAAAAGATTTTAGAGTTTGGGGTTTCTTCCTTTGTGTCTTTGGAAGCTCCCTCTAGTGAGAGGAACCCAAAACATCGGACTTGAATATTTATTACGTTGCATAATCCCCGTGTATATGAGGACCAGCTCAGGGTCTTTGTCCTATACCGAGTAGACCTGGTGTTCATAATGTGATCACACGGGTAGGCTGTGTGAGGCTCAGAGGTTTAATCAGATTCCAGATTCTGAGGTACCAGAGTCACCTGAGGCAGGATGTGTGAACCACGTTGTGAAGGTCTGGCCTCTAAGGGGTTAATCTGTGGATCTCTTGGATGAATGTCATCCCTCAAAGCCCATCAAGTTAACACTTACTAAAGGAACAATGGGATCATTGTAGTGGAGTTCTCAGAGAAAGGCTTCTTTACCAACACATTGAATATATTCTGTCTGAGAGGCTCTTCGCTAATTAGCTAAGTGAATTTTGAAAAGTGCATCCAACTTTCCTCATTTGGAAAATAAGGCTTTTGGCAGAGTTGCCTCCTAAGGTGACTTCTGGCTCTAACATTATATTGTTCTAAGAGAACATGGCGGTTTCATGAAAAAATGGTTCTCTCAGCCCTAGCGGACAGTTCCTGAAAAGAAGAAAACTGAATGGATCTGTTTTTCAATTTTAGCTCTTGAACAACCACTTCTTCCATCTTTTCAACCTTGAAAAAAAAAAAAAAAACTAAACTACACCTGTCATAGATTGTTTGTATTTTAGCTAAGGTCGTATTTACTAAGTTCAGTCTAGAAAAGTCCTTCATACTAACAAAGTTATTAGCATAACGTTGTACATACCCTTAAAAAAAGCATCTCTGCCTATTTGGTCATCTGTTCTTTCTTATTCTGAATGTTGCGTATTTGTATTTTCTCTCACTTCTCTCAGGCCCACCTTTGACCATCTTCGACCCTGCAGTCTGACTTACTGGGCTGAATTCCTTTGTCTGAGGTTGATACCAAGGCATGTTGGTCTGGATATTTCTCACGCAGTTACTCTACCATTGGGCTTGATGGTTAGGAGTCAGTTATTTGCGTACTAGTTAGAAATATCTTCCCTAGTCTTTAATTGCACACCCGAATCACCATGCCATTTAAGCATGATGTCAATAGTCTATTACAAGGAAAGAAAAGAAAAGCACAAGGGCTTTTTTGGAAGGTCCCAGAAAGTGGGACCTTCCACCCTGACAGAGGCCTGGTGGGCGGGGAGACACCCTCAGGGTGTATAGTCCTGTTGCTCAGACTCTGCCTGTTACCCCCATGGGACCAAGCATGGAGAACCCAAAGCAGTAGCGATGCCGTGGCTCATTAAGCCCCTTCTGCAGAAGGTCTAGGACTGGCACTGGGAAGAATAGTGTTGGAGTCTGGCTTTGCTACTTCCTGGCTGCGTGACCTCAGCAAGTCATTTAAGTTTTGTGAACTTCGGTTTCCTTCCTTCTAAAATGGGGTTTACTGGTGCTTAACAGAAATTCCAACGCATGGGGTGTTTTCTCCACATCGCTAAGCAAGCAATTCTTGGACACCAGTGGTCTACCTGGAGACAGCATCAGATGCCACAGGCTAAGGATGCAGTCCTACAAGACAGCCCTCCCTGACTCTAGATGCCAGTTGAAAGTCTAAGTTGTCACCTGGACCTCTGGCCAACTAGCTACAGATGGCTGACCCAGTGACTCCTTCTTGGGTTCCATTTATTTTCTAGAGTGACTCACAGAACTCAGGAACATTTTATTTACTAGGCTACTGGTTTGTTTAAAAAGCTGTAACTCAGAAACAGCCAGATGTAAGCGATGTACAGGACAGGATATGGGGAATGGGTGGCGCTCTCGCGCTCTCTGGGACGTTCGTCTCCCTGCGTCTCCTTGTGTTCACCGACCCAGAAGAGTTCCAAACTCTGTCCTTGTGGGGGTTTATGGAGGCTTCATTGCATAGGCATGGTTGGTTAAATCATTGACCGTTGGTAATTAAGTCAATCTGCAGCCCTTTTCTCTTCCCCAAAGATTGAGTAGTAGGACTGGCAGTTCCAGACCTCCAATCATATCACTGTTTCCTCTGGCAACCAGTCCCCATCCTTATGGGTTTCCAAAAGTTACCTCATTAATATAAACTGAGGTGTGGTTGAAAAAGGCTTATTATCAATAACAAAAGACACCTTTACGGCTCTCTCTCTTTTTAAAAGATTTTATTTATTTATTTGACAGAAAGAGAGCACAAGCAGGGGGAATGGCAGGTAGGGCAATGCGGGGCTCAATCCCAGGATGATCCCAGGACCTTGGGGTCACAACCTGAGCGACTGAGCCACCGAGGTGCCCTGTCTTTATGGCTTCTTATCACTTAGGAAATTCCAAGGGTTTTAGGAGATCTGTGGTGGAAACTGGGATGAAGAACAAATAGATATTTAACCACTGTATCACAGGGTAATAATATTTCATGTCTCACAGAGGTATTATGAAGGTGAAATGAGATATGTCAAAGAGCCCGGAGCCTAGGACATAGTGAGCCCTTCACAAGTTGCTGGGTGTTTTTATTAGGAAAGTTATTTCATTTGGGGTCCTCATCCCTCCAGGTGAAATTAATTTGAATTCCCAAAAGTCTCTGGCACCGGCGTATGGCAATGGGTAACCAAAGGAAAAAACCCCAGCTATAAATCTGTCACATTTTCTGTTGATGTGGTCATTTTTAGATATTTAAATATTCATGTGTTTGGCAAATGCATTAGGGCCAGAGTGATAAATCTGAAACGTATAGATGGTTATCCAAGACATTAAAGGGAGAAGATGGTCTTTTGGGCATCAGAGATTGACCAAGTTTGCATTAGGAATTCAGGCTGTTACATGTCATTAAGTTTCAAGCCACTTTTCTTTCCTTTCTCTATACACTGCAACACTAGGTACACCGTATTGACTAGAGCAAAGTACAATGTAGATCAATATGATCAGCTTTAAGGGAAACTGGAAGTACAGAGAATGTATACCTTGAAAAATCCGAGTTTCGCTTTAACGGGAAATAGCCTTATTGTTTTCAGTATAGGTCAGCAAGTATAGTTTTTATTTTCTTAAAACACATTTAAAAATTATAAATTTATTCATTAATAAATTAAAATTTTACTCTTTTTTTTTTAAAGATTTTTTATTTATTTATTTATTAGAGCGAGAGACTGAGAATGAGAGGAGAGAAGGTCAGAGGGAGAAGCAGACTTCCCGCAGAGCCGGGAGTCCGATATGGGACTCGATCCCGGGATCATGACCTGAGCAGAAGGCAGTCGCTCAACCAACTGAGCCACCCAGGCACCCCAAAATTTTACTCTTTTGGGGAAAAAAATCTTCACCATATAGAGAAGAGAAGGAAAAAACTTCCCACTCCAACAAACCCTTTTAAATATTTTGCTTCATTTTTTCCAAAGTAAAATTTCTTTCACAGATAAGGTCGTTCTGGCTTGGTTAGGATGATATCTTATGCATTACTTATTCTCTGATTCTCTTATTATTCACTGTCAAGGGAGAAAAAGAGATGAAACTGAAAAAGAAGAAAGACTTTTATTTGGAGTCTCGGAATTGGAATTTGGGGAAGCACAGATTCCAGAGTAACCAGAAAGATGTCCTACTCCATTAGGGAAAGCGAGGGATTTTTATGAGAAAGAAAGAAGGGGAATTACATGACTTAGATAAAGAAGAGAAGAGGGGAAAAAAAAAAACACCCTGCTAATTTGGTGCTGACAAGTTGAGCTACTTCTGATTACTATCTGATTATTTTATTGGTATTATCAAATGAAACTGTCCCTGGGATGTATTAATTAACTCTGCTGTTATCATAGGATCTGAATATCTGTTGGTCTGATGAAAGTTTATGAGCAACTGCTTATAAAACAAATGTCACTTCTGTCCCACTTCAAGAGTCCATTTGTTGGAAAGGCAAATGGAACTTCAAAATGAAGTATGTTATGTCCAGAGATTGTAGACAATTCCACATTGTAACTGAATCTATGTGAGTTTGCTCCTTGTGGGGTCACAGATGTGCCAGATGGAGTTGTCAGACAAAGTAAACTTTATTTGCAGCAAATAAAGAGATCACAGGGAATAACTTCCAAAGCCATGACTGCCTGAGCAAGGGTGAGTGAGTTCCTTTTATTTAGGGTCAGGATGAATAGTTAGATAGAGAATTGTATGTAGAGGCGGGCATAAGGCCATGCATAAACCTTAAGAAAACATGCCTATATGTACATTGTATGCTATGTAAATGAGGCTGAGGTTCCTCCCTGGGCAGAGAGTTTAGTATTATAATGAAGTAAAGGTAACTGTCAGTCATTCTAGAGGTCACTCCATGGTCCAGCTGCACATGGGTGAGTCAAGGGTTACCCTCAAACTGGTCTGGGTGGTCTGGGCTGGAGGGGGATCTTGTCAGGGCAGTTGCCATCACCTGCGGGTGGTTTGGGGCTTCATTTGCCCAAACTAAGAGGTAAACCAGAGAGAAGAGCCTAACGAAAAATGTAAGACGAAAGTTAGTGAATACAAGCAGGTGGTCGGTAAAGCTCAGGGCTTGGGGTCTAGCTGGTGACAACATCATCTATCTGTATTATGTCATAGGCATTTGAAATCCCTTTTAATGTTAACTAATAATAATTATGATAGCTAATGTTTAGTGAGTGCTTATTAGGTATCAGACACTATTTAACCAATTATGTGAGTGGATACTTTTACTTCTTACAACATTCCTGCAAGGCAGGTATTATTAGTCCTACATTAGAAACAAGGAAAACAACAACAACGACAACAACAACAACCCAGGACTCAGAGAGTTGTTGACAACAATAAATGGCAGGATACAAAGTCTCTTAACAACTTCTCTAAATCATTCTCAATCAGTTATCATTAAGTTAGGAGGTGATATTTACTTTAAGCGTCGGCAGTGACAGTTTTCACATGTCTAGTCATATCATATTAGTGTTTATATATCCATCACCCAGTAAAGGAACTCAGTACATTTTTTAGAAAAGGGAATGGGCATGTTGAGGAGGAGTAATTTTTCTTACCCTTCAATATTCTTCTAGCCAGTCTAAGAATTAAATTGACATGAAACAAATTAACAGGAGAAAAACCCCAGAGTCGAATTATGTGCATATGGAGACCCAATAGTGAAAATGAGCTCCAAAGAAAATGATCAAGGCAGGAAATTTTTATGCTTTTTAGACAGAGAGACAGTAAATCTGTGAGGAGTTGACAAGACAAAGAAAACTTATATTCCAGAGCTTTAATTAGTAAGAAATTCTAAACAGAATTTGGCCTGGGGTAGTAGTAAATTAGTAAAAGTACAAATTTGTTTTTACAGCCTCCTCAGCCTTGAATTTCCTACCTCTGGTGACAAGGATGTCTGCTTACCTCCTGGTGCAGGGAGGGTACCTTTCACATAGGATTTATTTCTTGCTTTTGTTAGACAAAGCAGGGCAATCAGAGTGTCTTGTACTGGCTTTTTTTTTTTTTTTTTTTTTAAAGTAAATTTTAGTTCAAAATAATACACCAAAGTGACAGACTTTGGGGCGGCCTGCCCTGGGCCCCTATAGGTACAAGGTCTTGGCCAAATTCCATAGAAGATAAATATGTTGCATGGACTCAATGAAATCTATGTGTGGTAGATAGTATTTTCCAAAAATAGTTGCAGGCTTACTTCCTTTCCTACTTGCACTGCTAGCACCTGGCCCTCCCACATCAAAAGCATGAGTCTGTGGCTGCTTTCCATGAGTCTTAGCGATCATCTGTGACAGTCTCAGCTAGTTGAGCATGGGAGAGTAGATGCCTTGTGATCCTGAGGCTAAGACAGAAAAGCTGAATAGGCTTTTGCCTTGTTGGGTTGCTGGCTTTGGGAACTCAGCTACCATTCTGGGCAGAAGCCAAGTAGTTGCACAGAGGGTCTTTGGGGACAGCTGGTGTCAGCTTCTAGACAGGTGAAGTAGTGAAGAAAAGAGGTCTGGGCTTTCAAAAAAGAAAGTCAATTCACAGGCAGATGGGAAGAGCATATGTATGGGAAACAAATATTTGTCACTCCACACAGAAGAATTTTTCTGATAAAAAGTTATCTTTGATATCAGCTCTCTCCTGGTCCTCTATCTAAATTTCTAAATTCCTTCAGGCACTTAAGGGGAAGATAAACAGCTCTTCCTGAGTCTGTCGGACCATGATTATCTTCAGCTTGAAATAATCCACAGGCCAAAGTGGGCAGATTTTGGGGTCACGTATTCTGTTCCCTTTCACTTTTTATGCAGCGATAGATAGCTGGAGCGTTTGCTCTCTAGACTTAAATATTTTCCTTAGGTTTTTAAGAATCACTTGGACAAGTAAGTCATCATTGGATGACCGAAATGTATTTCTCATATATATTTGGTCTTTGTCCATGGTTCCTGGCCCATAGCTCCCCTGCCCTCGGGAGTTCCCTGAGTAATGAGAGCAATGGGAGCATCTTTTGTTGCAGTGTTTGGTTTCTGGTTCTCAGTTCCTAAAATCACTTCAGAGAGTAAAGAAGAATGGGCGTCTTGTTATTTGTAACAAGCTCCTTCCTACCTCAAATGGGTTTGTGTTAATGAGGTGACCCTTGGAAAGCACCTGAGGTTGGGGGCTGGTTACCAGGGGAACCCACCCTGAATAGAGGAGTGGAACTTCCAGTCTCTGATTTCCGGGGAGCCTAGAGGGGCTGGAGGCAAATCCATCACCAATGGCCAATGATTTCATCAATCATGCCCCCCAAATGAAACCTCTATGACAATCCCAAAAGAGGAAGTTTGGAGAGCTCCCAGTTTGGGGAACAAGCATGTGACCACATGCCACCATGTTGGGCCCTGAACTCCTTGAGGACAGAAGCTCCTTTGTTTGAGACCTTTGCTTGTATTTCTTCGGGTGGCTGTTGATTCGTATCCCTTAATTTCTTAAATTAAAATTTTTAATTGTAATTAATTGGTAATCTGGTGAGTAAACAGGTTTCTTGAGTTCTGTGAGCTGCTCTAGCCAATTAATCAAACCCAAGGAGGGGGTCATGGGCACCTCCGATTTATAGCCAATTGGTCGGAAGTGTGGTAACAACTTGGACTTGTGATTGGCATCTGAAGTGGAGGGTGGTCTCGTGGGACTGAGCCCTTCACCTGGGGGTCCGATACTAGCTCCAGGTAGACAGTGTCAGAATTGAGTTGGATTTTAGGACATCAACTGGTGTTGGAGAAAAATCTTCCATGGAGAGGGTGGTGTAGGGAAAAACTCTCCTCCCCAAGGTGGCATGGGGCTCAGAACCCTCTTTATTTTCCCACCTCACAATTGAGAAACCAAGACGCAGAGATGTTAAAGTAACTTGACTGAAAGCACATAGCTACTGAGTCTGTCTGACCCTTTCCATTAAATAGTCCCAACTCGTGTGTAATGAACAAGTGTTTGTTGAAAGACTAAATGGGTGACAGCAATCAGTGGCTGAATCAGACTGGAAAGGGGAACTAAATGGTGGTTGTTAAATGTAGTGCTATAAAGGACTCATGGGCAGTGGAAATTTATGTTCCAGCTTTTCCTGAAGAAGCAAAATCTACTTTATAACATTTAAGAGTTTTTTTTGCCATTTCTCCAAACCCTTCCTGATGTACATGTGCTCTCTGCTTCTCTTTGTCCTTGTCTCTTGCTCTTTCCTTTTCATTCATTCATTCAGTCAGTCACTCACTCATTCATTGAGAAGATACAGACTGTCTACTATGTACCAGATACTGTCCCAAATGCTGGGAATATGGCAGCACTGCACATGCGTATTTCATCCATCTCCCGTGAAGGCAGTTGCTTTTGATCCTCATTTCTGCAGGATGGAAAAAGAATGCATTTGGATTGACTTAATTTTTATAGAAGATCAGGATTGACTTAGTTTTGTAGAGGACAGATTGGTGAAGAAAACTGAGACATAATTGGGATCACCACCCCTGCAATTTTAGGGTCTTGAGGGTAGCACTGATTATTACCATTCCCTTTGGGATATGACAACTCTGATTCACTGTGTGGCAGTGTGTTTGTGGGGGGTATGTGGACACCCCTAGTGGGTTTAGTGGCTTCTACTTTGCTTTTTCCACTTGCTATAGGCAACAAACCAATGTAGGTGGTGTGTTCACCATCTACACTATGAAGTGTGTTCATTCTAATCACATCTGGGGCCCAACGAAATGATGAAGGACATAGTAGACCTGTTTTGAGTTGTCCCTGGGCCAGGACACTATCACCTGGGTTCACATATCCCATCTCAATAGGGGTGACATGATGATGTTTTGGGATCCTAGTCAATTCCGACCTTGTGTCTAATGGTTCTTGAAGTGTGTGGGTTCTTTTTTCCCTGGTGCACGGTTACCTAGGTAAATAGCCATGGCCCTCTTTTGGGTAGAACTGGAGGGATCATTGTCATATACACACACAGGCTAGGGCATTTTGGTATTCTTCCTCGAAGGGACACAGCCTCTCCTTCAAACAAAGCTCTCCTGGTAGGAAAATGGGCTCAGCGTTGGAAGCTTGACAAGGGAATGTGACTTTTTATTACGGCACGTAAGTGCCCTAATCATTCATCCTCACTTTCAAAAAATTACGTATTTTGAGTACTACTTATGTTGGATGCCTGTCTATCTTCCCCTAAGAACACTGTGTTCTGTTAACTATCTCGATAGTTCTATCCAGGCCAGGCCTCTTGGCTGCCGTTCCAGTCCTGCTCTCCATTTTGGTAATTGCCTCTACCTTGCTTCTGTTGGTTAAGTGCTGACACCTGGCTTCTATTATGACACCTGTCATCTCCATGACTGTGAGTTCCATAACTGCATCTCCTGAGATCACCCTGGCCCCCAGCCATCGCAGAGCTTCTCCGTGGGGCTAGTGTTCCTCTCCATAGCACACTGTTTATCTCTGGTGACAGCGTGACTCCGAGCCCTCTCTTGGTGGTTTGTGGCCTTATGTGGAATACTTACATCAGCATGTCCACCTCTACGAGCCTCCTGATGGGTTCTTCATTCTCTGCTGCGTCGGATCTGACATTTTGACTTCATTTAGTGGGGCCATTGTTACCGAAGCTTCTAAGAACCACCCTAGCTTGCTGGATGTCGAATTCTGCGTAACAGGAAAGTTTTCTTATCTTAATGAACTCTCTCATTGCCAACTTTGTGTTCTACACTCTTGTTCCAGCATGTTCGGTATCCAGTGCTCCATGTGCTCTCCTAGCTCTTGCTCATACAAGTTGTCTGTGTCCTCCAGAAATCTCAGCACACAGTCCTCGAACGTAGTGGTTTAAGACAACAACTATTTTATTGTATCTCACATTTTCTGGGTTAGGAACACAGACAGGGCTCAGCCAGGTGGCTCTTTCATTCTATAGGTTTCAGAGGTATGTCGCTAGGGAGTAGGTTAGTCCTGAGGGTCTCAGACAGCTTCACTCATGTGTCTGATGTCTTTTTTTTTTTTTTTTAAGATTTTATTTATTTATTTGACAGAGAGAGAGATTTCACAAGTAAGCAGAGAGGCAGGCAGGGAAAGAGGGGAAAAAGGGGAAGCAGGCTCCCTGTTGAGAAGAAAGCCCAATGTGGGGCTTGATCCTAGGACCCTGAGATCATGGCCTGAGCCAAAGGCAGAGGTTTTAACCCACTGAGCCACCCGGGCACCCCGTGTCTGATGTCTTGACAACGACGGCTGCAGGCCTCCAATGGCCTTCCCAGCATGATGTCACCAGGAGGCAGACTTCTCACGTGTATCCCAGACAGTGTGTTACAAGAGAGCAGAAACGACAAAGCTTCTTCTGACCTCGCCTCAGAACCCTATGATGGTGTCTGTTTTTTTCTACATTCTATCGATCAAGCAAGTCCCTGAGGCCAGCTCAGATTCAAGGAGAAGAGATGAGGCATCATTTTTTAATGGAAAGAATAGCAAAGAATTTGCTGCTATCATTAATCTACCATAATGCCTCAGCAGAGTAAGGTAGCACTTGTTATGTTGTGACTCGATCCTTTCTTACTGACCTGTTGGTTGGGATGATTTATCTGGGGATACATTTTGTGGGTGGTACATATGGTCTTATAAGCCAGAGGCCCCTGTGTCAATTTTAAGCAATTGGGAGCATAGTCGTCAATAGGGAGAAGTAATCAATTCTGCAGGCCCTGAGGGCTCAGGGAAATATGAGGGCTCAAAGTTTTCCCAGATGATCCCATCTCAATCTCAGGATCCCCCTTTCCATTCAGGGCCTTGACTTTGATACTTCATAGCCTGAGGGTCTGATCATTCAGTCTTTGCTTATGTTAAAGGAATTCCTGCCCCCTATCTTTTGCCCATCCTGTCCTCTGGCTAGAGGACAGGAAAGTCTTTCTGTGTTGCTATGGTGGTCCAGGAGCTTTCAGATTTTACTTTAGATAGAAGGTCAGTTTAAAGCAGCCTTTATTGTCTTTCTGTAGTACTTTGATGGCTACTAGAAGAGCTATCTTATCCCATAGACCATCAGAACCGATTTCATTGGAACCTCTGGAATTCATGTGAATTAGCACCTGCATTGGCCTTCTCTTCACAAGGGTTCCATCCTATGGGAACCTCCATAGGTTCACCTCCAGCAGAACCTCTGGCAGGTGCCCAGCTACAACTTCATGGGGTTAGCAGGGCTTCACCCATGACCAACTGGGGGCCTCAGGGTCACCAAAGAGCAGATGAGTGAGTGCCATTGACCTACCAGGATTAGTCCTGGCTCCAGATCTCCAAATGCCTTAGTTTGAGCTCACCTGGAAAAGACTCCTAGGCACACATTCATATTTATCTTATTTTTTGGGAGGATGGGCAGTGCTTTCTGGAACAATACCTATGAAGGGTGAGGGAAGCAAGTTCGGGTAAAAGGGGAAGCTGAACGGTCTCAGCCAACCTTTCAGGGAGCTCCGGAACTGCCATGTTCCAGATTGAGTGATGAAGAGTCCTGGGACTTTGTGCCCCTGGAAGCGGGCTGTCCCCAGTCATGACCTTGGGCAAGGCAGCTCCCTTCAGCCAAAGGCAATTGCTGGAGAGGACTTGGCTATGGTCCAGCAAGAAACCAACAACATCCCGGCAGCAGGAGAAAGATTGCCGCAGGCCTGAAGGGAAAGCTGGTTGGTGTCCAATGGGATCTCCTGGATGCCCCTCAGTGGGGTTAGTGGGATACACACTTGAGACAAGAATAAGCGGTCACCTGGGACAATGCATAGACCACAATCTGGGAAGTCTGTGATCTGGGAAGATCACGGCTCTGAAGAAGGCTTATTACCAACAGTGACCAGAGGACAGGTATTGGCAATATTACCACCACATGATGCTAAGGATTTATTGAATGGGAATTTTTTTTTTTTTTTTTTTGAATGGGAATTTTTGAGTGACTACACGTTTGGAATAATAGGGAATCAGGATTCAGGGGGTTGATTGGCTTGGCTACATTCCTCTCTCAAGTCTGAGCTGGGTTCACTCCTTTCCGAGCCCCTCATTTAAGTGAAGATCAGGACTGATAACAAGTCCTTCCTGAAAGAAGGACCTGGGTGGACATCTGTGTTAAAGTCCGTCACCTCAGGTATGTCACGACAAAATGAGCACTTGGAGGCTAACTCGAAAAAGCAACACTTTCTATTTGTGTTTCTATGGGATAATATGGCTAAAGTTCTAAATAATCCATTAAAAATGAATTTTTGGAGTAGGCTCGTTTGTCTTAAGTTGGAAACAGCTTTGGCCCTAGTGGAGATAGGGAAGTAGAGTAATTCCAGAGAGATCTCTAGCAGCAAGGACTGAAGCAGTAGGAGGCTTCTGCCTCAACTAGGAGGCTCCTAATAGCCACAGCAAACTCAAGTAGGGACAGAAAATTAAAGGTCATATGTTGGAAAAATGGGTTTATTCGCTCTCCAAACCATATATATTTGGAGAAGGTAGTCCCAGTAGATCAAGTACTAAAAACAGTGACAGAGATTTGGGCACGTGTCCCATGGTAGGCGAGTTAGAAAAGCTGTCAATTGAGGGATATTGATACAATGATAGACACAATTTAATGATCGGGGTTTAAACTTGGGTGAAGAGGAAGATGCCATTTCTCTCAGTCGGGTTGCAGAGACATGTGAGGGATGCCTTCCTTACCAGCCCCGCATCTTTCAAAGACAGCTGTGGCTGTTTCTCCCTATCCTTTTCAGCGAGACAGTTTTAACTTTTAAAAGAAATCTCTTGAAAATGCTATTTTCTCCCAAGTCCTGTCATTTATTTATTTATTTATTTATTTATTTATTTATTTATTTTAAAGATTTTATTTATTTATTTGACAGAGAGAGAGAGAGATCACAAGTAGGCAGAGAGGCAGGCAGAGGGAGAAGGTTGAAGCAGGCTCCCTGCTGAGCAGAGAGCCCGATGCGGGGCTCGATCCCAGGATCCTGAGATCATGACCTGAGCTGAAGGCAGAGGCTTAAACCACTGAGCCACCCAGACGCCCCAAGTCCTGTCATGTATTTCATTTAATTTGTTCAAAAAGTTGGTTGAAAAATATCTCCAAAGTTCACAGGGCATTTTAAAAATCATCATGGATTTTAAAACACCAGCTTGTTCTTTAGAGGAACATTTAAATATAAAGAAATTGTTCAGCCCTGTTCGGAATGCCAAAACCCGAACATTCTGAAGGTGTTTCAGCTTCAGACGAATAAATATATTCTTTGAGTTGGTCTCTTTGTACCTGGTCTCACACTGAGACTAAATTGCCAAGTTAGCAATTTCAAAAACAGAAAAAAATGATAACTTTTCTGTAGATTTTTGGATAAATTAAAAAGAGTCATGAATATGTGGTAATTGAGCCCAGGAAGCGAATTTCTTAGAAACATTTATACCCCCAGGATTGGTATAACTCCTATGGCACAGCAACTCACGAGGCTGTGGTGGGCAGCCCCGCCAGCGTCTTGGTTGAGACTATCAAGGCTTGTGGGGGGGAGGTGGTGGGTTTGTTTAAATTGTTTTGCTGGGTTTTATGAAGTACTCTTGTCCTCTTCTCAGAGTAGATACTTAGATCATCCAAATCAGTCTTCTAGGGAGTCTGGTTAGCAGTCTGAGATGCAAGTTTCTATAATTTGCCACAGTTTGGGCCAGTGGTTGCATTGGAGTGAATGTTGGAAGTCATCAGATAATCTGATTGAGGGTGACACGTGGGCTTTGCCACTTCACTGCCTGCATGAACTTCAGCAGCCCATGAACTTTCTGAGCTTCCTTTTTCATCACTTGGTGAATGGTGAGGGCTCCTGTCCCAAAGATCTGTTGTGTCCATCGGTGATGACACAAGCAAACTTGCACAGTGTCCCTGCCGGGCATCCCGATTGGTTCTCTCAAATGTAGTCTACATTTATTACATTTACATTTACGTTTACATTCAGTAAGATAGTCCTTGCTTAATGTCCACAATTGCCAAACTATGGAAAGAACCTAGATGTCCATCAACAGATGAATGGATAAAAAATATATATATGCATATATATAATGGAATACTATAGAGTCATCAAAAACCACAAAATCTTGCCATTTGCAACAATGTGGCTGGAACTAGAGGGTTTTATGCTAAGCGAAATAAGCCAATCAGAGAATAATTATCATATGATCTCTCTGATATGAGAAATTTGAGAGGCAGGGCGGGGTTCATGAGGGAAAGGGATGGAAAAATGAAACAAGATGGGACCAGGGAGGGAGACAAACCATAAGAGACCCCTAATCTCAGGAAACAAACTGAGGGCTGCTGGGGGGGGGGCAGTTAGGGATAGAGTAGCTGGGTGATGGACATTAGGGAAGGTATGTGCTATGGTGAGTGCTGTGAATTGTGTAAGACTGATGATTCACAGACCTGTACCCCGTCTGTAAAGCAAATAATACATTATATGTTAATACTAATACTAATACTAACTCTAATAATACAAAGATAGTCCTTGCTTAGCATGTAGCAGAATGCACATAATGCTTGGCATTTAGAAAGGAATCAATACTTTCTTTTGAAAATTAAACAAATTTTTCTCTTTGGTCTTTGTGTTGGATATACGGCATCGTTAGAATAGAGGTCAAGAACACCATCTTATTCTGCACACATTAGCAAAGCAATTTTTTTTCATGAACTGTACACTTTGCTCATACAAAAACATTTTTTTTTGGACAAATGTTCATCACACAGCAGTTATGTGTAGACTTTGTGCTAGATGGTCAGCCTACAAAGGTGAGCAAGACAGACCTGGTCCCTCCTCATAGGACCTCCAGTCTAATGGAAGGGAAGCGTAGCAACTGAATGGTTGGGAGATCAGTTTCTTGGTTTGCATTTACCAGCTGTGACCATCCCATGGAGAAGTAGCCAGGAGCTGTGAGAGTCTGAGGGGCTCAAGGGAAGGGAACTTACAGGGAATAATTCTTGGTCTGGGGTCTGATGGATGGGTAGCAGCTGACAAGAGAAATGGAGTGGTGAGAGGAAAGACTTAGACAGGAAGGAAAGGAAGGCATGAGGTATTGACATGTCATGAGGGTTGGAAGCTAGAAGGGAATGAATCACACAAAGCCAGGCAAGGTATCCAGGTCACGTGAGGATTTCACCCTAAAAGCAAAGGGCTGCCGGGGAGGGGAGTGGGTGAACATGCTGGTGATGAGCTGACTCTGTCAGGTGGGGGTAGGGGATTTCTAGTGGAAAGCAACCTTCTGGAAGGTTGGTGCCATTCATTGGTGCAGAGACTCATGTGAGCCTGTGGGGACTCATGGAGTTGGAGCTGCTTTTGAGACACCTGAAGAGCAGACATCAGGAGTGGAACTCTGCATGAAGGTCAGGCCTAGAGATGGGAATTTGGGAGTGATGGCCCCACGTAGGGTACGGCTGAGAAGTGAGGAGGGAAGAAGCTTGTGACTGGGCCTCTTGTCTGTGGTCTATCTGAGCACAGGCCTGGGAACCTGGTGAGCAATATCACGGACAATTGATCTATTGAGTTTCTTAGGATGAGAAATTCCTAAGTGACTGGACCCAGAGGTGGGAATTCTCCCCATCGCAATCCTCAAGGGTGGGGGATGGGGTTTGTGTGTGGCGGGGGGTGGGTGCAGGTAGTGAGCATGATCCATGCTGCTTGGAATGGAAGGCCAGAATCAGAATAAAATACACATATAAATGTGTGTCAGATGTTCTTTGTCTTGGTTGCTGGTACTGAAATGCAGTGCAGAAGGGAACCATTTCTGTGCCACTTCCTGTTGCTCGTGGAGTTGAAGGAAGGGAAGGGCACTGATTTAAGCCTGTCATCGGCTTCTTTTCCAGAAATCTTCTTGATTAAAATTGCAAATACAGGCACCTAGTTATATACACACTCATGCCACTAGAAGGCACCCACTTTAGTTTATATATTTGGAAAGGCAGCTCAGGAAAATGAAGGAAAATGGCTCTAATTATTTTCCTGTCAGGGGACAAAAATATAAGAATGCTACGCTCATTGCTTAGGATTCTGCCCATCTACTTAATGAAGAAAAACAGAGAAGAAAAACAGTACCAATGTTCTCAATCAGGACTTGTTGAGTCATGTGTATAGCATTGCTAGAAATTTCGGCAACCTCAAAATGTCTGTCAGAAAAGGGGTAAAGGACCAGTGTGAGGATTGGGAACAGAGCGGTAGGCAGTCAGGTGGGCCCATCCTGACCTTACCTCAAGGGATGTCTTTTGATTTGTTGTTTTTAAAGAAAATCATTTAAAGAAAAAAATTAATAATAGGAAAAATAATTTATGATAATTAATAAGTATTAGAGGAATACTAATTGGAATATACATATATAAAATACCACATTGCAATATTTGTAAGTGAAGAATTGTGTGAGAAGCAGTTTTAAATGGTGTGAAAATGTGGGAAACTTCATTTTTAGCGTAGAGACAACAGGAAGAAGAAAGGATTGCTCAGAGCAATAGAGTGGTGGGCAACTATTGAAATTAAGATTTTCCCAAATATATTAGCTTTCTGCTGAGGACTTCCAATGGCATCTTATAGTTATTAGCAACAGATAAGTAGGACATGATTTTTGGCCTCAAGGTCTGAGGGGAAAGGAATGTAGATAAACAGGAAGATAAAGACAGTTTCTCCTCTAACATGTGTTTTTATTTCCTGAAATTGTACGATTTAAAATGTTTTCTCCCATTCATTTTCTCTATTCTCTCTTATCCTGTGGAATTTGAGGAGGCAAATTGCTGACAGTTTTAAATAAATAGGGGTTTTAGAATTTTTGAACGGTTTGAAAATAATCCTTTTTTTCAGGAAAAAAAAATATGCATTGCTGCCAGGTGTTTTTAAAAGCTCTGTTTGTTTAATAAAAATTACGTGAGTATTTAAACATAGGTTTAAACTTTAAATAAATAACTTTAACGACAAACTGAGTGTAGGAATCTGAAAGGGAGGTCCAAAGGTATTTTATGTCTAGAAATTGAATTTACTTTTATGAAATGAAAAAAAAAACACTTCTAGGGCTGTTTCATGGTAAAGTAGTTTCAGAACTGGTAGGAAGGAAACAAGGTATTTGCTAAAATGAAAGGCATTTTTTGTTTCTGAAAACATGCTCTGTGGCTACTGAGATTTGATGTGATTTTAGGCCCCTTGAAATTTGATTTTATTATTTCCATAAGCAGTGACACTTTTATAATCTTCAAATTAAGTGTTATTCAGACTATTCAGTTGGCCAATGACCAGATTACTTGCCCAGTTTCACTTCCAGGAGGAATAGGGAATTGTATGTGTTTTTTTTTGTTTTTTTCCACGACTTGCCTGTGGATTTGTACTTTCACTGATCTCCTCATTTACAAATTTTCAGTAATAGTGCGTGCGCCTTTTTCAGTAGCGCAGCTTGGAGGAGAGTGATTCAAGGCTTTCATATTAATGGGGTGTAGAATTTCCCCCAAATGTTAAGGCCTGATGAGCTTTCATAATATGCCCCTAGAGGGCGCTCATCAACCAGCAGCGGGAGCAAGAAGCCCCAGGCTCTTGCAACAGCAACAGACACAACAGACTTGGGAAAGGATTGAAATAGTTTAAAGTTTTTCTGTATTCTTTCACTAACTCTTCTCTCAGGTATTAACAATAATAGTTTTTAACAGTGGCAGAGTCCCATTATTTGACCCTTTGTATTGGTGCTTGCAATCTTTACAGTTATGAATTGGGAAGTATTTTCTTCATGTTTGGATTTTACAGTCTTTTTTGAATCAGTGTGATTTAATGGGAGGTCTACTTAGTAATGTAGATGACTCTGGGCAAATTTAATGAGATTTTGTTTTCTCATCTGTTGAATGGGTGCATGGTGCCTATTTCACAAGGGTTCTGTGATGATTAAATGAGGTTGTTTGTGAAGGAATCTGGCCCCTAAGAATTGCCAAAGAATATATTAAGTCAGAATTAAACACTTTAATATTTTAATACTTTTCTTCTCTGTAGGTATTTTATATTATGTATGTCTTGTTTAATCATTTATGTAAAAAGCTTCTAAGTAGGAAGAATTTCTCTGTCTGAAAAGTTTTACAGTTTTCTGCTCATCAAGAACCGGGACATTCTTTTTGAATCTTCTATGTTCAGTGAAATTAAATATAAGACAGAAAGCAGAAGGAATTTTCTGACATAGGGTGTCTATAGCTTTGGTTCCAAGGTACTCAGTAATTTATTGAAGGTTCTTTTTTTTTTTTTTAAAGATTTTATTTATTTATTTATTAGGAAAGAGAGAGAGTGAGAGAGAGCATGAGAAGGGAGAAGGTCAGAGTGAGAAGCGGACTCTCCATGGAGCTGGGAGCCCGATGTGGGACTCGATCCCGGGACTCCGGGATCATGACCTGAGCCGAAGGCAGTTGCTTAACCAACTGTGCCACCCAGGCACCCTTTATTGAAGGTTCTTAACACCTGCCACTATACATACCCATCCAGTGGATTAGCATTACCAGTTCAAGAAAAAAAAAAAATACCCACTTAATTGTGAACATTTAAAATATTAAATACATTATTTTATTAGCAAGAAAATACAAGCATTGTAAATTTTATGTTACTCTTTGTTTCTATTTTGATTTTGTTAGGATATCAAGTATTCATCTGTAGCTTTTTTTTTTATTTTAAAGATTTTTGTTTATTTATTTGAGAGAGAGCAAGTGAGAGACAAAGTACAGTGGGGGAGGGGAAGAGGCAAAGGGAGAAGCAGATTCCCCCTCTGAGCCAGGAGCCAGAAGTGGGGCTCCATCCCAGGACCCTGGGATGATGACCTGAATCAAAGACAGGTGCTTAGCCAACTGAGCCACCCAGGTGTCCCTCATCTGTAGCTATTAAATGCAGGAGAAAGATGCTGTCAGACACCTAGGATTGATCTCAAATCTGACTTTGAAAACGTTGAGCTTCTTTATGAGAGTGTGAGCTAAACCCACCTCTCTGTTAGGCTTTGATGATTTGATTGACGATTAATTAGGAGATTTATATATTGCTGAAGGAATATAACCTAAAGTTGCCAGATCTCAGTGTGCTCACCATATGAAGTTACAATAATGCAGGAGCTCCCTTTAATACTGAAATATTGGAAAAAGTCGTGTCAGGGGCCGGCAGAGTGGAACGGGGATCAGAGGAACCTCCTCCTGTCTTCTGTGTCCCTTCCCTGGGAGGTGGTCACACTCTTTAGTTCTGGGGCAAATTCTTCTCTGGGCCAGAGAAACCCAGTGCTCCAGGCTGAGCCCAAACCAAGACCAAGTCAGCTCATCACCCATGGAAAGTTCTTCCGTGCTAGCTGCTGACACACTTTCTCTGGGACAGCCAGAACAGTGGCTCATTCTCCTCTAAACTTCTCATTTCAAATGACTGACTCCCTCCAGCCTCCTACCCAGGTACGACCTCCATTGTCCATCGATGACTCTGACCCCTCACTCTTACATGGGTGAAACAAAATAAGAACTCATTTTTTTGGTCTTTCTCATTGCAGCTCTATGAGCCTGGCCATGTGAATCCGTCCCCTTAGGGACCCCCACATTTATAGCACCAAAATCCTGAAGCACCTTTGCTAGATTCTCACTTTACATCAAACCATGGGCTTTCAGCTGGTCTCCAACAGCAAAGTACAGTCCTGTCCATGTGGTGGTTGGCTCGGAGGGAACCAGCCACCTTCTAAGTGACAGGAGCACAATTTAGACTTTTTCCTCAATATGCTGTTCCTGGACTCTTGCTCTCCAGACAGAGAGCCACTTCCATCATGTGAAAGTTGAGGTAGAGGTTGTGACAGGAGGGGTAGGATTTAGTGAAGTAGAAACCTACCAGCCCTGCTACCAGCCTCTAAACCAGCGGTTGGCAGACTTTTTCTGGAAAGGGACTATCATAAGCTTGGCAGGCCATATGGTCCTGTCACAATTCAGCTCGGACATTGTATTGGGAAAGCAGCTGTGGACAACATATAAATGAATGAGAGTGTCTATGTTCCTAATGAAAAGGGTATTTGTGCAAATAGGGGGTGGGCGCTGTGGCTACAATTGGCTGCTCTCGTTCTAAGCCATCCCACCCCCATTAGCTCTATAGAAAAATGGCCAATAAAATGCTCTTCTAACAATAAGGACCAAGACCCAGGAATAAAAGAGAACAGATACCTGCTTAACCTGCTCCAATCCTTTGTTAGGGTTCACTGTTGCCCCTGGAAACCTCTGAAGTCCTAATCGATAGCAGGACTGTCTTAGGCAGGCTGCCCGCTCACAGCAGCAGGGGAAAAAAGCCACCATCTGGAGGGGCTTGGGAGCGCACTCCTCCTGTACATTTGTAGACTAACATTTTGTCCATTTTCGTGGGCCTCGGCTGAGGGCTTCTTCACCTAACAGACATTTTCCCCATAGACTATTTGCAAGAGAGACATTGTTTGGGTTTTTTTCCTCCCTTCTTAGCTGCACTGCAAAATGTATGCTCAGTGGAAAATTCTCCGACTAACACTTAAGTGGCCCAACACGCCACTTTTCCTCTCAGCTGGCCTCCAGCTTTGAAGAGAATCACTGGCACCCAGCCAGGAAGTCACAGGGCTCAGCCATGGGTTGGGAACTCTCCTGCAATACCACAGCAGTAGCCCCGGTCCCCCTAGGATATACCCCATGGTTTAACTTGGATGTGGCAGTCTTTAGAACAGCAGGCCACAGGTGCCTAGGTGGCTCAGTAGGTTAAAAGCTTCTGCCTTCAGCTCAGGTCATGATCTCAGGGTCCTGGGATGGAGCCCCCCATCGGGCTGTCTGCTCAGCAGGGAGCCTGCTTCCCCCTCTCTCTCTGCCTACTTGTGATCTCTCTCTGTCAAATAAATAAAATCTTAAAAAAAAAAAACCAACAAAACAGCAGGCCAAATCTTGTAAACCAATGAAGGTTTGGCTACTTGAATGCTCAAGTGTGGTCGGTCACACAGAAAGATCCCTGTTGTGACATCTTTGCTGTGACCCACGTGCCCCAGCGACGTCAGCCTTGACCAAAACCCAAGAGCACATTAGCTTTTGCTGTGGGATTGATAAGACAGAGCTGCCCTTGGTTGTCTGCTGAATCATTCTACATGTGGTCATTAAATGGAGCCTTCCAGGGTTGTTCAGATGCATGGAGGGTCGTGTTCGAGAATGGTAATTGCTGCTTCCAGTCCTGGATGATAACTTGTATGTGCATGTATTTTCTTCTAAGAAGGAAAATCTGCCCTGTAGATATGATTTTCATACTCTTTATTTTCCTTCTGTTGAATTCTAAATAACGTGGCCTATGAAACTGAGAAAGCGGCAAAAATAAAATTTCTTTTGGTAATGATTTCGATATTACTGTTACCCCCTTTTATTGTTTTTGATAAATTGCAGTTTCTGTGAGTGACCACTAATGGAAGACTGGTCGTTTCTTCAGTACTGAAATAAGAGAACTTGTTTCTTTTCAATCCTCCTACTCACTTAACCCAAATTTTGCTCTTTTATGCCTCTTTCATCCCATGTTTTCATCTGTTTCTCGAGCTTTCAGATCTAACCCACTACTTGACTTACCAATCTTCAACACTGGTGAAGTGGAGAAGGAAAGTTAGCAGCCTACTGCTTTCGTCTGAACTCCTTTGCTGAGGACTCATCTCCAACCTCTTCTCTCCCTTTCTCTGCCTCCACTCTGTTCCTTCAAACCGGTAAAAAATAAGTCTCCCGCTCCCACCCCAGACTCTTGGCACCACTCCTCTGAGGTAACCACAATCAATAGTTTGTTTGGGGTTTTTCAGAAATTCCTCTGCATCCGCAAACACATGTGTTCCTTGTTCAAGAAGTGGTAGGTATCCAGTCAATGTTTTGCATTTTGTGCTCTTCATTCACCCCTCCCTCTTGAAGATTGTTCCACGTCAGCACTTGTGAGTTGACCCCAAAACTTTTCTTGGCTCATGGGTAGTTTCCAGAGCCTTCCATGCTCAGCTCCACCTTTTCCCAGTAACCATTAACAGTCATTGGCTTCCAATATCCTTGGGTGGCATCAAGATGGCTTTCTCCCATCCCTCAAGAGGTATGTCCCTCCCTGCCTTGATACCACATGTTTCCTCCTCCCCTCGTGCTCACTGTTTTAGTCTGGCACATCCTTCAGGGTCCGGCTCATTCTGTCCCTTACTAACGTCTCTTGGGACTGTGCTAGTCAGGTTAGCACTTAGTTGTTCCCTTTGTGTCATCTTCTTTCCCTCTGATGGAGCCAAAGTTCCCTCCAGGAGCCCCTTTTGACCTTCTCCTTCCTCCAAAGTGCTTAGCACAGTGCCAAGAGCTAATTTCATTGGATTCTTCCTCAAAGGCATGGCTGCGTCCATCACTTTCCCTTTCTGACTGTGAGCACTTCTAGGGAAGGGGGCCTCCGTGCTGCTTCAGAGATTGTTCACATCTCCCAGTGGGTCATTCTGATGCTCCCCCCAAATAGTAAAGGCCAGGGCTAAGTCTTTTTTTTCTTATTAATATTTTATTTATTTATTTGAGAGAGAGCACAAGTGCAAGGAGGGACAGGGGGAGAAGGAGAAGCAGAGAGCCCGATGGGGGTCTTGATCCCGGGACCCTAGGATCATGACCTGCTGAAGGTGGACGATTAGCCGATGAGCCCCTCTATTACTATTTTCCCAGCCTATTTATAAAGCCCTAACCTTGGCATCAGCATACATTGGGAGAGATACAAGTATTTTCATACCCACTGAAAGATATACCAGAAGCAGACTCTAGCGCAATTCAAGTGACATGATTTTAGAGAAAGAAGAGGCCTCAGCAACCCGACTGGGGCTTAGTGAGTCATCTGGAGTACCCGGATTTAAGGGAGGTTAAAATTCAGGTCTTGGTCGCTGGGCCATGGGCATCTTTGGAGTCCTGGGCTGTCTCTGCCTTGCTCAGTCCCTATGCCCCACCCCAGCCCTCCAGTGCTAGGTGGTGTGGTCTGTCTCACCTCTCCTTCCTCAGGAGGCAGAAACATTTACAATTCCTGTGTAACCCATAGCCTACGTGTAGTTAGGGCTAATTGAACACATCGCTGAGGCTTCGGTGGTTTCCTCCATGCTGTTCGGTAACTCTGGGGCCGACCAAAGCCCAAAACATCCCTTAGAAGTCCTTCGGTTGTTCTTTGAAAGTTCTTGAGAACTTTTCTCTTGAGACAGTTTTCTTGGTGTCATTTTTCTTTAGAGAGCTTTTTTAGTCCCTGGAAGACGTCTCAATGAGGTAATAAATTGCTGCTACATTTTGAATAAATGAATTTGCTGTCTTCACTAAGGGAAGCCCTTCCTTAGGTAAGGGGAGCTCTGTTACCTTCCTATCGGGTGCCGAAGGATGTGTAATCACTTTCCTATAGAGAAGGAACTATTTTTCCACACCGTTATCCAACTCCTAAAGACAAAAAAAAAAAAAAAAAAAAAAAAAAAAGAAAAGAAAAAAGAAAAAGAAAAAAACCCAGTAATACAATATTTTGCAGCAGGAAAAGCCCCACTGAGGTGGAAATTGGAGTGTTAGGATGAAGAAAAGATTAAGGATATAAATTAGGTGATCACGACAGGTAGAAGGTGCCTGGTGGATGAGATGTGGGAAAAAAGAATGAAAGAAAATGAAGAACACATCTGGAAAGGCAGAGGTAATAAGCGTACCTTTTTATTTGCTCCTCAGTGTTTGGGTTTACAAAATGTTTTTTTCGGGGGGGTTTACAAAATGTTTTAGGGGAAACGTAGAATAACAGATACATTGAAGTCATTTCAGAACTGTCCCTTAAGGGGGATAACAACTCATTTGTACCCTCTAAGTACATAGTAAGAGCTCAGTAAGTGTGTGCTGGTCCCATGATGAAAACAGTGCAACAAACTTTTCCCAGATGTAAAATATCAGATGCCCTATTATCAAAATCCCTATAGTCTTACTTATCTTTTAGAGCTAACACTTTTTATAATATGATCTCTTAGGCACTATAAAAGGCACAGGCGAGCTAACCTTATAGATACAATTAATAATATCATAATACCACTTTTTTTTTCCAACTGGAAAGATTATTCTAATTTTCTAATAAAAGATCTGATGTATTACAAAAAGGAGCCATCTGGAGATATCAAGGCAAGTGTAGTCTGTAGAAGACTGGAGAAATAATACCGATTTATTTTCTTGCTTAGAAAAGTAGATTTCAAGCGCTTTGTGTCCAAATTGTATTCTGATATTTAAGGCACCTCAAATCAACATCAGTGGTATGAAATTTTGGAGAGGCTCTATAATTAAAGGGGAAGGGGATTCCTTTAATGAAGCCATTTGCTTTGGTCCCTCGGTAAAGCTTCATTTCTTAACAAGCCATATATGTGTAACAAAGATCTAATACTTGAAATGTCCCTGCTCATACTGCATTCAGAGGTCGGATTCAGCTGGAGTGAATGTTATATCTTTCGGCTGCCCTTAACGTCTGAAAATTGGATTATTTTGCTGTAACAACAAGGTTGCTGTCCAGTCTGGGGTAGATCTTGGGTGAACATTGATAGCCACCAATGGCTCATAAAAAATGGGAAATCCTTGCCTTCCAGATTATAGATCTGGACCTTTCTTCTTCTCGTCCCCAGTGACTTTCTCTTTCCCCCCATCCTGCATCTTGGTCCATCCTGCAGCATGAGGGAACTTATCTTTCCTGCAGAGTAAGCACACTTTAGGGAACAAGCTAAGTGCAACTCAGCAGTGAGCCTGGCACACACGTGAACTATTAAGCCAGCCTTCTGGATGCGTGCCTTTCTACCTGCACACAGTTTCCCATCTGGCGGCAACTGCAGCTGGGAGCAGGTGAAACCTGCACACCCATCAACAGGAAAGGAGGCAGGTGACCTCAGAAATTAGGAGCTGGTGGTGTAGTCACATAACTTGGTCTAGAACAAGCCAATGTGATGAAAGGGGGTATTGTCGCCCTACATTTTTCATGGTAGACCTGTCTGGAATTATATGAGCGTGATATATTGTCTTCTCCTTTTCTTTAGACAAAACAGTCAGCTAGAAAGGGAGGACGCATCATGCCAAGAATTATCTCAGTGAAACCAAATGCAACAGCCTGAAACACTTAGACTTGGCTGTTTCCAAAACCTGTTCCTCCTTTGTGGAATGAAATCAGGCCGAACTGCCGTCTGGAACGCACTAACCATCGCGAGGGCGCTCGGCTTTGAACAACGCGTTAGGAGAAAGTGTTTCTATGCCAGCCCCTGGAAGGTTGGGATATATTAAGTTTTACAAGCCTGGTCCCTTTCTTGGTAGGGAAAAACCGATAAAGGAAAACTGTGTTGCCAGGGACTTGCCCCAGCGTGCATTTGGAATATCTCTGCAACCAAAGCCTGGCTTTGGACATGTGGTGATGGCCTAGGGCTTCTGGTGATTCCGCCAGTCCTCTCTTCTGTTAGCCTCGATGCGAATATACAGCCTGAGAAAATAAGTGACAAGAGCCTTGCATTCCATGGTCTAGAGTGGTCCTAATAGAAGCAGAGATTTGAAGTTGGGAACAATAAGAATGAGTTTTACGGAAAGGGAAAAGTTAGAAAAAAAATCAAAAATGCAAAAAAAAAAAAAGAATTTTTATGATGCCTCACTTCTCTTGTTTTGAAGTGTAAGAATTAAGAAGTGAAACTTTCCCTTTCCTTCCCGCTGACCCTCAGAAGAACCACACCATGACGTGAGACTGTCCCCTGTGCCTCTCTATACGACTACACACGTCTGCACACATGTAATTTTATGGTATTTTTACCATATTGGATCAGACTGTTTGTATGGTTTGACAGCATCTCTTTTTACTTAATTTCTGACATGGATATTTTATCAAATCATAATAAATCTACTTTCTATAGAATCTAAATCTATATTTCTATTAAATCTACTGCTATTATGATGATTTACATAATAAATCATCACATAAATCTACTTCACTTATAAAAAGTTGCTACATAGTATTATCGTACATGTATATATTATAATTTACTAAGTCGTCCCGATTTCAGTGGACCTTAGGTTATTTTTGAGAGAAGTACATTTTAGATGTTAGAGATCATCTAGTTAAAATTTCTCTTTTCATAGATTAGGAAATGGAAACCCAGAAAAGCTGAGTGACCAGCACAATTAATGGAGAGCCACGAAGAGAATATTTATGTGTCCTGGGCTCTCCCTGTCATCTCACGGTGTTTAGGCAGGAGGACTCATGCTATGTTAAAAAAGAATCTAAGGGAGTTCAAGGGAGGGCAGAGAGACAAAGAAGCCGCTCACGCCTTCACTCACTCACGTTCTCTTCTAGTTGCGAGGGACACATCACTAAAGAAGCCAGAGAATGACCTCTGCCCTGAGGAAGCCCACACTTCAGTGGGATGGGTGGGGAGAGACGGAGAATACACAGAATAACTAAGTGACGGGCTATACGGGAAAGCGATAAAATCTAAGGAGAAAAATTAAGCAGGAGAGAGGTGGGGTTTGGAGGTTGGTCATTACAATTTTAAGTGAGAGGGTCAGATCAGAGAAGACTTCACCGACTTTTTTTTTTTTTTATAAGAGAAAGAGCTTTAGTGAGGTGTAATTGACATACAAGAAGCCACACATACTTAAAATGGACAGTTGAGAGGTTTTGGCATATACAGTACACGCTCAAGAAGCAATCACCATGGGACGCCTGGGTGGCTCGGTTGGTTAAGCGTCTGCCTTTGGCTCAGATCATGATCCCAGGGTGTTGGGATCGAGCCCCGCATTGGGCTCCTTGCTCAGCGGGGAGACTCCTTCTCACGCTGCCGGCTGCTCCCCTGCTTGTGTGAAAAATAAATAAAATCTTAAAAAAAAAAAAAAAAAAGAAGCAATCACCACAATCAAGATAATGAACATCCATCATTCCTAAGAATTTCCTCCTGTCCTTTGTCACCCATCCCGCTTGCCCCTCCCTGCCACCCCACCAGCAGTTATTACTGTATTTCTTGTCACTCTACATCAGCTGCAGTTTTCTAGGCATTGATATAAATGGAATCATATGACGCGGTCTTTTTTGGAGTGGGGAATGGCTTCTTTCAGTCAGCTTAGTTATTCTGAGATTCATCTTGTCGAGTGTACTGATAGTTTATTCCTTTTAATTGCTGAGTGCTATTCTGTCGTTTACCCATTGGCCATTCGATGGATACGTAAGATGCGGTTTTGGCTATTACAAATAAAATTGCTACGAACAATCATGGACATATTTTTGCGTGGACATATGCTTCATTTCCATCAGATAAATGCTTAAGAATGAAATGCCTGTGTGATATGGTAGGTACAAGTTTAGCTTTCACGAAACACCAAGCCCTTTTCTAAAACGACTGCAACGTTCTCCCCGTAGAACATGTGCATCCCAATTGCTTCAAATCCTCATCCGCCCATGTTATTGTCAGTCTTTTTAATTTCAGACATTCTCAAAAGTGTGTTTTGCTGTCTTGTTGAGGTTTTTATTAATCGATTCAATTAATATTGATGTCGATCATCTTTTTATGTGCTCATTTGCCTTCCGTATTATTTCTTTGGTCAATTCTCTGTTAAAATCTTTTGCCATTTAAAAAACCTTTTTTTTTCCTTACAGAGTTTTGAGAGTTCTTTCAATATGCTGAGTATAGCTCCTTTGTCAGATATATAATTTGCAGGTATTTCCTTTTCATTCTCCCAACAGCATCTTCTGAAGAGCAAAATTTCCTTACATTTGTCGGAGGCCAGTTAATCATTCTTGTCTTCTAGGGATTTGGTGTGGTATCTAAGAAATCTTTGGCTAGTCCCAAATCACAAAGGTTTTATCTTAGGTTTTCGTATGGAAACATTGGAGTTTGATGTTTTACATTTAAATTTAGGATCCATTTTGAGTTAATTGTCGTAATTTTTAAAAATTCACCATAATGTCCAATTGTTCTGTCGTAGTTTATTGAAAACACCATTCTTTATTCTTTCTCACTTTGTAACTTTGTGCAAAATAAACTGACATAAATGGGCTTACTCTGGGACTCTTTCTTCTCTTCCATTTGTCTATATGCCCGTCGAGACACCAATGCAAGATTATCTTGATCATTATAGCTTTATAATAAGTCTTGACATTAGATAATGTAAGTCCTCTAAATTCGTTTTAGTTCAGAGCCTTCTTTGTAATGGGCTATTCTGTGTTCTTTGCAGGGCTATATGACTTTTTGAATCATTCATATCAGAAATATGAATTTCTAAGAAATGACTATTGAAATTGTGGTTCGGATTGTGTGGAATCTATAGATCAGTCTGCAGAGAATTGCTACCTTAGCAATACTGAGTCTTCTGATCTATAAAGATGGTGTGTGTCTTTGTTTATTTGGGTCTTTAATTTCCTCTTAGCAATGTGTTCTAGTGTTCAGTGTAATGATCTTTCACATCTTTTGTCAGACTTATTCCGAAGCATTTTATGCTTTCTGATGCTGTTGTAAATGGTATTAATTTTTAAAATCAAATTTCTAACTGCTTGTTGCTAACACTTAGAAATACAACTGATTCTGTACATCTTATATTCAACAACATTGTTAAGTTCCCCTTTAATTCTCATAGGTAGTATTTTTTTTTTAATTACATGGGATTTCTACACAGACAATCATGCTGTCTGTTGATAAAGAATGTTCTTTTTCCTTTAATCTACATAAATTACACTTCTTTGTCTTACCTCCCAGGTCAGAAATTCCAGTACAAAGTTGAACAGAAGTGATGAGAATAGACATTCTTGCCTTTTCCTGATCTCAGCGAGCAACTGTAAAGTCTTTTACAATTAAATATCAAATTTAAGGATGTGTTTGCTGTAGGTTTTCTTTTAAAGATTTTTTTTTTAAGAGCCATTTTAGGTTCACAGCAAAATTAAGAGGAAGGTATAGAGATTTCCCATATATCCTTGGCCCCACACATGTATAATCTCTTGCATCACCAACACTCTCCACCAGAGTGGTACATGTATTAAAACTGATGAAACTACATTGACAATCACCAAAAGTCCATAGTTTACATTATGGCTTAATCTTGGTGTTGTATATTCCTTGGGTTTGTACAAATGTATAATGACATGTATCCATCATTATAGTGTCATACAGAGTATTTACTCTGTATTATACTTAGTATTATACTTTCCTAAGCTGTACATTTTTTACACATGCTCTTTATCAGGTTAAGGTTCCCCTCTACTTCTTATTTGATAAAACTTCTTATCAATAATAGAGTTGGTTTTTTTTTTAATGCCTTTTCTGTATCTGTTGGCATAATTCTATGGTTTTTCTATTTAAGTATGTTAATGTGGTGAATTACAGTCATTAATTTTGAATGTTAGAGAGACTTGCTTGAATTCCTGGGATAGATCCTATCCCTCTTATATACTGTTGGATGTGATTTGCCGGAATTTTGTTTATAATTCTTGTATCATTATGCATGAGGAATATTGTTCTGTAGTTTTATTTTAAAGTCTTTGTCTAGTTTTGACATTGGAGTAATGCTAGCTTCATAGAATGAGTTGGGGAAAAAAGAAAAATGAGTTGGGGGAGCGCCTGGGTGGCTCAGTCAATTAAGTGTCTGCCTTTGGCTCAGGTCATGATCCCAAGGTCCTGGGATCGAGTCCTGCATCAGGCTCCCTGCTCAGTGGGGAGTCTACTTCCTCTCTCTCTCTGCCCCTACCTCTGCTCTCTCTCTCTCACCTTCTCTCAAATTAAAAAAAATATATTTGGGGGAAAAAAAAATATATATATTAAAAAAAAATGGGTTGGGAAGTAGTCCCTCCTCTTCCATTTCTTGGGAAAGTTTGTGTTCATTGGTATTACTTCTTTAAATGTTTAGTAGTCTGCACGGGAAGGTTTTGAAGTACAGTTTGTTTTATCAAGAAGTTAAGGGCTATCCAGGTTATCTATTTCTTCTTCAGAGAATTTCGGGAGTTTTGTTTCTCAGCAGATTTGGCCACTTCATGTGAGTTATCAAATTCATCAGCATAAAGTTGTTCACCATGTTTGTTTTTTGTTCTTTTGAGATCTGTCGACTCTGAAGTCCTGGCATTCTCAGTATCGGTCATTTGTTTTGTTTCTCTTTATTTCTCAGATCGAGAGTGCTAGAGGTTTGTCAATTTTATTGATCTTCTTAGAGAACCAGCTTTTGTTGTATTGATTGCATCTCTTATGTCACTGTTTACTATTTCCACGATTTGTAACTCTGATCTTTATTACTTCTTTCATTCTGATGATTTTGCGCTTAATTTTCTCCTCTTTTTAAAAATTTCTTAATCTGGAAAGTGAGCTAATTAACTTGAAAACTTTTTTCTTTTCTAATATATGTGTTTAGTGCTACAAATTTCCCTCTATATACTGCTTTAGCTGTAGTCCTCAAATTTTGATTTGTAGGGCTTTCAATTTCTTTTAGTTTAAAATATTTCTTAATTTACTTTTTAATTTTTGGGGGAGGTCCATGATTGATTTAGATGTGTGCTACTTAGTTTCTAAATATTTGGAGATTTTTCCAGACATCTTGCTATTATTAATTTCTAGCTTATACTGTGGTCAGAGAATATATTTTGTATGACCTGAAAACTTTTTTAAATTAATTAAGACATTTTCTTTTATGGCCCAGAATGCTGTGATCTATCCTGGTAAATATTCTATGTTTACTTGAAAAGAATGTGGTTTTTGCTATCTTATTGGGTGGAATGTTCTATAAATGCCAATTAGATTGAATTGGTTGATAGTCTTTTTAAGGCTTCTATATCCTTTACTGCTGTTTTGCTTACCTTTAAAATTACCTATTGAGAAAATGTGTTCAAATCTCAGACTATAATTGTGAAATTTTCTATCTCTCCTGTAAGTTATCTCAATTTTTGCTTTTTGTGTTTTAAAACTCTGTTCTTATTTGAATCAACATTTAAGATTGTTATATTTGACCCTTCCATCATAATGAAATAGCCATCTTTATCTTTGGTAATATTTTTTGTTCCAAAAATCCTGCTTTGTCTGATATTAATATAGCTTAATATAGTTATTGCAGCTTTTTTTTTTTTTTTTTGGTAAGTGCTAGCATGATATAGTTTTTCATTCTTTCACTGTTAATATATTTCCTGTCTTACACTGGGTTTCTTATAGCCATCTTATAGATCAGGTTTGATTTTTAAAATCCAACCTGAAAATGTTCTGTCTTTTAATTGGGATTTACATCATTTACATTTGCTGATTTTACACTCATAATATCTTGATATTAAAAAAAATGTCCTATCTGTTCTTTGTTTCTTTTTCTCTCTGTTTTCTGTCTTCTCTTGAATTGAGGATATTTTATAGTTTCATTTAATGTATTTTGTTGATTTGTTTATATATTTTCATCTTGTGTTATTTTAGTTTTTGCTTCAGGATTATACTATACATCCTTAACTTCAAATGAGAATATAGTTTCTCATGTATCATATAAGAACTTTTTAATAGTGTACTTTTATTTTTCTCATCTGGTTTTATGTTACTGTTTTCATATATTTCACTATTACATATGTTATAAGTTTCACAATAGAATGTTGTTATTTTTGCTTTTAAATAATTAATAATCTTTTTAGGATATTTAAATAAGAAAAAGTCTTTTAAGTTTAGCTACATGATTACAATTTCTGGTGCTCTTCATTTCTTTGTGTTGGCCTTGATTTCATCTGGTTTCGTTTTCTGTGTAAATAAATAAAAAAAATAATTTCATATAATGCAGATGAGTGCAGTGATGAATTCTTTCAGCCTTTGCACATCTGAAAAGTTTTTATGTTGCCTTTGGTTTTGGAACATATTTCCCCTGATTTTAGAATTTTATATTGAAGTTTCTGTCTTCCAGTATTTTAAAAATCTCACTCCACTGTCTTCTGGCTTTTGTTGTTTACAACAACAGATGGGCTTTCATTTCTTTGTTCCTTTATCTATACTGTGTCCTTTCATTCTATGGATGTTTCTAAGATTTTGCTTTTGTTAGTTTAGGCAATTTTATTTTGATGTGCCTTGAGTACTTTTCTTTATATTTCTTTAATTTAGGTCTCTTCTTCCTTCTTCCTCTTTCTCTGTCTTTCCCCTTCTCTTCCTCTTTCTTTTTAATATATCTTCCATTTCTCTATTTAACATGTTTAATCTACCCCCCTAACTAATTCTTGAACATATGGAATACCATTATAAAAACTGTTTCAGCATCTGTTGTCTGATGCCAAATGTCTTAAAAATGTTGCTTGATTTATTTTTGTTGTTGTTTCAGGAAAGAGGATAAGTTCAGTCCTTATTACTCTATCTTTTCATGGGAAGTTTCTGCTTATTATGCTTCTTCAGAGATCATTGTTTTTAGTATTTGGAGGCTTTTATAAGGTCACTTTTGAGAAAACACATGTTGCAGGCAGAAGAAATAGCTAGTGACAGTCCCTGGGGCAGGGACACACACATGCCTGTGTTCAGGCATGCTGAAGAACATTCAGGAAGCCAGAGTTGGTGCAGTGGAATGAACAAAAAGAGAAAATTAGAGGATGAATTCAGAAGAGTAGTGAGGGGTTAGATTATCTATAATTTGGTAGACCTTTGAACAGACTTCAGGTGTTTTTGAGGATGAATTGAGAGAGTTTGAGCAGAAGAATGACATGATAAGACATGTTATCTGACATCGTGATTTAAAACAGTTACTCTGACTGTTACATGGAGACTTGAATCTAGAATTTGGATGAGTGTGGAAAAGAGGGGATGAGTGTGGAAAAGAGGAGATGAGTGAGGTGACCATTTCAATCATCCATCCATCCATCCATCTATCCATCCATCCACCCATCTGAGAATTATTTATAGAATCTCTACTGCTTCCCAGACATTTTAAGTTTTATTTATTTACTCATTTGTCAAATAAACTTTGAGTACTTACTGGTCACTGGAACTCCAATAGTGGAAAGACCATGAAAATATAGCTCTGCCTTCTTAGGGTTCTCATTCTCATGGAGTAGGCTCACAATTAATTACCTAAAGACAGTTGTTAAGAGTGCTCCAGAGAAGGTACACATGCTCTGAGAACATACAACAGGGAATCTGATCTAGCTGGTGGAAGGTTAAAGTTCAAGGGCAGAGAAGGCTTTCTGGGGGGAAGGTCCTCACTTCAGCTTCAGGGTAAACTGGAGTAATCTCTTGGAAGAAGGAACATTTGAAACAGGTTATGTTTTTTAGAAGCACCTGAAGTCAGTGTAGCATAAAAACTAGGGAATAGGAAGGCCACCGAATCTGAGATCATGCAGGGCTTTACAGTATATCCTCAGTGTCCCTATGTCACAAAGGCAGTGAAAAGCCACCTGACAGCTATGATCGGGTTTTAATTTTAAGATCACTGTGATGACAGTGTGGATGGTGGATTAGAGGAATCAGGAAAACAAGCGGAGTATTCCTTTAAGAGATTATTGCACAATTTGGGGAAGACAGTATTAGTTTGGACCAGAGCTGTCCCAGGGGATATGCTGGGCGCACAGAGGCTACAGAAGGGAAGGCATTGCTCTAATGGAGCGCACAGTCTAGTGGAGGAAATAGGCATCCACACCGGCAATTCCTCTAAGCCTCGCCAGTATGACCTGGAAGCACAGAAGGAAAACAGGCAACGCAGGTGGGGCTTCAGAGAAGGCTTTCTGGAGAAGGGGATACTAAGCCTGGAGGATGACTAAGTCAGTTGGAGACGTGGCCAGAAGTATCTCAGGCAGAAAGAATCTTCATTCTTTTGGTGAATAAATTAACACTGCCTCCCTTTTAGTCCCAGACGGTAAGGCAGACATCTGCACCGGCCTTTGGGACTTCTTCCAGTGGGAATGAAATAAGTGAAGTTTTAGAGTTTTCATAACAAATCTGAAACGGAGGTTGGGTATATCGGATTATCATGAAAGTCACAGAGGAGGGCGTTGGAATTAATAGATTTGTCCAGCTTCAACAGACACTTGGGTGCTGTGACCATCCAAACCTTCCACCTGTTTTCTGTATCCCAAGGTTCGCTGTGTTGTCCTAGGCCACCTGGGCCAGATCAAACACTGCTCTTCTCAGGGTCACAGGTTATTTGCTATAGTGTCCCTAAAAGTTGTTCTCTGCTTGCTTTGGATAAACCTCTACAGCTCCCCTTTCTTTCTTTCTTTCTTTCTTTCTTTCTTTCTTTCTTTCTTTCTTTCTTTCTTTCTTTCTTTCTTTTCTTTCTCTCGCTCCTATTTCTAAATTTGAAATTCCAAAATTCCAAAATTTTGAAATTTTGTCTGATTAGGATAAGATGTTGGGCAAAGAGGATAAACTTCCAGTGAAAAGATGGATTAGTTCTGGGGATCTAATGCACAGCGTAGTGATTATAGCTAGCAATAACTATATTACATACTTACAAGTTGCCAAGAGAGTAGATCTTAAATGTTCTCGCTACAAAAAAAAAATGGTAATTATGGGACCTAATGAACACTCTGGTGGTAACCATATTGCAATATGTAAGTGCATTGAATAAACACATTTTAAACCTTGATGCAATGTTACGTGTCAATCACATCTCAATAAAACTGGGGGAAAGAAGAAAAAATATGAAAGTCATTTATTATCTCACAGGTCACTCAGTCTTGTTGGAGATGACATGGAATGAAAAAACGTTTTTCACCAATTAAGAATGACCACACCCATGTCACTACTTCACTTTCCTAGAGTGTAACTGTGGCGTAATTAACAAAGTCTATTATAGTATTTAATTGTATCAACTTTCTATTATTGGGAACAGTTATTTCTTGCTGAGAATTTTCCATGGTGAGCATTTAGCTCCAGATGTCTTCCTTGACTGCAGCCAGAGAGCATGGGGTCCATTTCAACCTCTTGATAGCATCCCAGGGCCAGCTCCTGGAAATACTGTAAAGTGATTTCCCATCCCACTTTTTCCTTTTCTGATGAGGCGATCCCATCTGGCTCCTACTCTTCTCAGGTTACCCAGGTTCTTCCAGTCAGGAGGAAAATATCTGAAAAAATAACTATAATCTTGGTGTGAGTTACTTAGCGTATTTAGCCTCACAGGAGCATTTTAGAAGAGAACCATAGACAGAGAGGAACCCAGAGAAAGGAAAGACAGAGGAAGGTGCCTTGTGGTGCAAGGAGGGGGAGGGGTTTTCAGTGGTGTTGGCCAGGAGGGCAGTCTCACAGGCATTCATGGAGTTGGCCCTGGGTACATGTTCAGGAACGCAAACTCATTTTAAAATTAGCATTAACGGGCGCCTAGGTGGCTCAGTTGGTTAAGGGACTGCCTTCAGCTCAGGTCATGATCCCGGAGTCCCAGGATCAAGTCCCACATCATGCTCCCAGCTCCACGGGGAACCTGCTTCTCCCTCTGACCTTCTCCCCTTTCATGCTCTCTCTCTCTCTCAAATAAATAAATAAAATCTTTAAAAAAATAATAAAATTTACATTAGCAAGGCAAAGTAGAACCAGCTGCCAAAAGTTCATTTACTACATCACAAGGTAAAGTAGAAATAAATGGATTTCCTATGGAACTACAGGGTATTATGCTAAGTGAAATAAGTCAGTCAGAGAGAGACAATTATCATATGATCTCACTGAAATGAGGAACTTGAGAGGCAGGGCGGGGGGTCGTGGGGCATAGGGAGGGGAAAAAATGAAACAAGTTGGGGCCGGGGAGGGAGACAAAGCATAAGAGACTTAATCTCAGGAGACAAACTGAGGGTTGCTGGAGGGGAGGGGGGAGGGATGGGGTGAGGGGGGAGGGAGGGGAGGGGGGTGGGAGGGATGGGGTGATTGGGGGATGGACACTGGGGAAGGTATGCGCTATGGTGAGCGCTGTGAATTGTGTAAGACGGATGAATCACAGACCTGTACCCCTGGGCCAAATAATACATTATATGTTAATAAAATTAAAAAAAAAAAATACTCTTTGTTTCAGCCATAGCGCCATACCAACAGTACATCTTCTCTTAGTGTAAATACATGTCTCCAGGACAGTAAAGTGCCATTACCAAGGCCGTGGTTCGGTGTCTCAGTCGCCAGAGTGTTTGTGTGAAGATAAACGTTCAGTGTCTCCTTTAGACTTAGGTTAGCCCTTTGTGAGCGAGGGGAAGGGACTCTGGTGCAGTGGAGGTAGCAGCGCCGGGTGCGAGTATCCCTGAATCACTTAACATTTGTGTTGAGTTTTAGCCTCTTTGGGTTAAGTTGGGTTCAATTTTGTGACCTTTAAAACAATGAGCTGAGGGGTGCCTGGGGGGCTCAGCCATTAAGCGGCTGCCTTCAGCTCAGGTCATGATCCTAGGGTCCTGGGATCGAGCCCTGCATTGGGCTCCCTGCTCAACATGGAGCCTGCTTCTCCCTCTGCCTGATGCTCCCCCTGCTTGTGCTCTCCCTCTCTCTCTCTGACAGATAAATAAATAAAATCTTAAAAAAAAATGAAGAGTAAAATATCTAAGTAAGTGTTCCTATAACTCTTTTTTTTTTAAAGATTTTATTTATTTATTTATTAGGAAAGAGAGAGAGTGAGAGAGAGCATGAGAGGGGAGGAGAAGCAGACTCCCCACGGAGCTGGGGGCCTGATGTGGGACTCGATCCCGGGACTCCGGGATCATGACCTGAGCCGAAGGCAGTTGCTTAACCAACTGAGCCACCCAGGCCCCCCCTATAACTCTTTTTCTACTCAAGCAACTGCGAATATTTAGAGAGATGCTCATTTTCCACTGGGAACATTGGTACTGCTTCTGTCCCCGTCTTCCTCACTGCCACACATTTGGATGGGTCTCATTCTGATCTAAGTGAATGCTTTATCCACCCTGTCAAACGGAATCCCTCTCAGTGGATGCTTGTGATTACCCAGGAAATTGGAGGTCGATACAGCCAGCCCTGGATCTTGCTGTGATATCATTGTTTGGTGTTGGAGAGTGGACCCACTACCCCCTTCTTTGTCCCCTTTCTTCGGTGGAGATGCTACCTCCCACCCTTAGGCACAGCACATCAAGACATGCTTGTGTGGGAGAGTTTCTATCAATATACGACTTTGCTCTACTCAGTTCTGCCTCGAATTGTGGAGTAAGGCTTTTTCCTTCAAACTGTTTCTGGCATGAATAGATGGCATGAAAGAGAGTGAGGTGACAAAGTCTTTCTTATGGATTCCTCCGGAGCAATGCAGGCTTCCATTTCCTCCTTTGTAAATGGCGCCATGGGAGTACAGACGGTTCCCAATGGACAAGGGTTCAACTTAAGATTCTGTGACTTTATGATGGTATGAAAGTGGTATCATTCAGCAGCAACCAAACTTCAAATTTTGAGTTCTATATACGGTATGCACCTGTCTGGAAGCTGGGCGGCGGCAGGGAGCCTCTGCTCCCAGGCAGCCTCGTGACCATGAGGGTGCACAACGGGCGCGAAGCCATTCTGTTCGTCACTTTCAGGGCAGTAGTCAGTCAGTTACATGCAGTATCCATCACTTGATTATAACATAGGCATTAGGGTAGATGATTTTGCCCAACTGGAGGTTAATGTGAGTGTCGCGAAGACATTTGAGGTAGGCAAGGCTAAGCTAAGCTGTTCGATGGGTTAAAGTGTATTAAACGCATTTTCTACTTAGGAACCTTTCAGTTCATGATGTGTTTATTCAGAGGTAAGTCAAGGAAGGTCTGTCCCTATGTCAGGGCTTTTGTGCAGATTGAAAATGTAGATGTCTGTTTCCTGACTGCAGAGCCTGGCAGGTGTGTGCCTAGTAGGGGTTATGGGGTTTTCGGTGACTGCTGTTGCCACTGCTGAGACTTCTGCTGTCCGTTTTAGGTTCTTTAGAGAAAGGCTGTGAATAGCCCCCACCCAGAGGCACTGCCTCCCTGTGTAGCTCTGAGAACTAGAGAGGCCAGAGTAATGACTTCTCCCAGTTTTCTCATCTTTTAATGTTGCTGAAAATACCTAATTCATACATGAAAATTAATTGCTCTGTGTAAACTGTTCAGTTGCGTAAGGTATAATTATTTAACTAGTGCAGAACTAGTTAGTACACAGTGACAGCCAGATCGAATAGCTAGGTTTTATTGTTGTTGTTTTTCTTCTGTTGTTCCTAAAGATCTTGGAAGCTCAGCTTCCTGGACTGCCATGCATTGTTTCCAGTTAATCCAGCTGTAGAAATTCCTACTGTTTGTAGATTTCAGATCTATATCGTAAAATTGTAAGCAAGATGATCTTTTATCACAGCATGGACTTTCTGTGCAAATAAGACATTATTGTGAAAATTGGTTTTAGGCCTGGAAAGGGCAAGTTGAAGTTTTCTCCTAAACTTCTCTTTTGCATGTCTGGATCATCCATTCAGGCAGATGGGTTCACCTAACAGCTCCTGATTATAATCAATTGAATAAATAGTCTGTATCCTTGCGCTAACGGGCTTCATTCTGAAGTGTCCCTTGCATTTCCAAAGTCCCAGTTATGGTACTTAGTGGTGCTGAAACTACTGTTCGTTACAGATGGAAAATTCTGGGGGAGGAAAAAAGAGAGATCTGTCACTGAAGGGAAAAGAAGGGTTAGGGAGGTATTAGCATGGGATGGATTGGTACCCTTAAAGATTTCGGAAATACTGCTTCAAGAATTGATTCAACATGATTCCTAGCGGGTGGACAAGTCAATCAAATTTGCTGTGATGTAGGAATTGTGTCAGCGAGTCTCAGATCCTGCTGGGAGATGCGAACACATTGTGTCTCCAGTTCAAGGTTGTAGGATATGTGGGCACAGCTCAGCCCCCTGCCTGCCTGACCTCTGCTTTCTGTACTGTGATTCTCAGGCAAGCAACTAGGAGGTTTCACTTACCAGTCTCCATGATCTTCCTGATTGCCTCCCCTCTCTTCCCCTAGGGAGCATCTACATTTTGGCCAAACATTAGGAACTTAATATTTAATGTTAAAAGAGAAACTGTTTAGAAAGTCTAGGAACCTCTCATGTGCCTCGTGGCAATTATGAGATCCCTGGGCCCCCCTTAAACAAAGAGCTTTGTTCTTTTAAAGCAATTACCAGAAGTAAAAAAGCAATAATGCCAGTAAAACTTTTAAAAGACACGTCTGCAGAAAGATTTGAGTTCAGGCTGTCTGTGGGTAGCTGGAGGGCTAGCTGTGACCCCGGAAGAGCCTGTCCTCAAGAGTGTCTGCAAATTCCGTGTCCCTACAGCCGTCATTCTTTGAAAGCCCGTCTGTGGCTGGTGGAGACGTTAGCCTAAGCTACCATCCCCCTAGGTGGAATGGAAGACGTTGCATCAGCAATGTAGTACAAAGAGGAAATAACCGCATCTTGAAGTTACTTGTTGACCGCTTTGTCAGCATCTTTGGTAGCAAGTTATAATGATTAGATTAATTATTGGATTAGATTAGGTTAGTGATTCAATCGACTAAAAATGGCCAAGCATCACGAAATAATTTTGCTTATGAATTGCCCTTTATTTATTGTAGGGAAATCTCAGGTCCTGAAATTCGCAGAATCTGCGCCACCTGGTCCCACGCTGCCTTTTTAGCCTCGCCTACACCAGGTACTTCCGGTGAGTCCCACCTGCGGAAGCTCTGAGTATCTGCTGGCCACGCTTCCACCGCTGTGTACAAGTACACCATGGGAGCAAAGGGCTGCAGAGACAGGACGGGGGTCCTTCCAGAAGGCAGCCGATCCATGTCTCCAGAGACTGCTCATCCATTGGACTTTTTTTTTTTTTTCTCCCGGAGAAGTTTGCTTCCCAGGACCCGGCTCCTCTCGCAGGTTCTGTTGTCTCTGCAGAAGGCTTGTTCCAGCCACCCTCCCCATGCTCCATGCTAACTTCAAAACATCCTTCTTCAAGTCTTCTTTTTCCTCCCTTTTTCCTTCTCACCTAAGACAGGTTCCAGGCTAGACCCATAGTCTTTGCCAAGAATCCCTTTTGGATAAGAACAAGTAGTCTCTCTTTCTCTCTTTATTTTTATTGACATGATCAGATCTATGTATGTGTCTGGGGGTAGGTGTTTTAAAAGGTATTAAAATTGTGCAAGTCTTCTGCAAATTTCTTTTTATTCATCCAAACACAGGATTCATTTACCTTAATTAGAAAGCAAGATAATACCTTACTTATATTTCTATATTTAACTGTCTTCAGATAATATAAAGATGTCGCCATGTTAGTACCTATGGATTAACTTAGTTCTTTTCCAATTTTGTACATAATGGTATATTGTGAATGTGTTGCTGAACATAACCATTTCCCTACTGGTGGAACTATTGGGGCTGATGCATATATTCTACCAAAATATTTTAATCATTTAAAAATGATTCTACAGTTAGATAAAAAGTACTTTCCGTAGAAAGTCAAAATCTTTTTTTTTTTTTTAAATATTTTACTTATTTATTTGACAGAGAGAGACACAGCAAGAGAGGGAACATAAACAGGGGGAGTGGGAGAGGGAGAAGCAGGCTTCCCACTGAGCAGGGAGCCCAATGTGGGGCTTGATCCCAGGACCCTTGGATCATGACCTGAGCTGAAGGCAGGTGCTTAACAACTGAGCCACGCAGGCGTGCCAAAAGTAAAAATCTTATTTTTTAAAAAAGAACTCTACCATTTGAAGGGTACCCGTTCCAGAAAGACATGGAGTAGCTTTGTTTTGTAAAATAATCAAGTCTCATTTCCAGTGTGTTTTTTATTTAGTTTCAACTGAATACAAATTGTGTACCAAGCACTGCCAGGCACTGGGGACATATGGAGATGAATGAGTCTCCGCCCTGGGGGGAGGGGGGCATTGGACAACCTAGACCGCTGGTTAATTCAAGGCAAGGGAAACAAGTAATACTGTCTTCTAAAGAAGGAATGATTGCTTTTGGCTAATGGACCCGTCATGGGGACAGACCTCTGCCTAGGGCGGTGACGAGAGAACTGGGGAGATCCAGTCCCCACACTGGAGCCCTGCTTTGGCTGGAGGAGGCCTTCCACTTTCTCTTCCTTTGTGAAGAATAAAGATTAGACTAGAACGGCTGGACATGCTGAAGAGATAGAGAAGATAAACCCCACAATGCTATTTCAGAACACAAAGTACTCTAGCAGGTTCTGTTTTGAGCAGGAGACTGTGAACCCTGTAGGCTATGTTTTATTGATAGAAAAGAGTTGTTAGTCTTCCAATATGTAAGTGGAATTGAAATTAGAGGAAGGATTAATAAATTTTCATTTTCCAGTTGTCACACTTGTAGGACATTAGAGGGTTGGTTTCTGTTCTGCCATCTTCAGGTGTTTCTTTGTCTCCAAATTGAGCCAGTGAGGGCTTCAAAGAGGCTCATTCAAAGTGAATATCTGACTGACAATATGGACTAATGCTCTTGTTTTCTTCTTCTGTTGTCAAATCTTGTAGTTACTAAAAAAACCCTGCATACTCAAATACTGGAAAAAAATGTTTGTTTGATTGGGAGCTTTTGTTTGCTTCTTAGAACATCCATGTTACACTGATTTCATCATTCTTGAGGGCAACTAAAACCCGACCCAATGTAATTTCACTGCCCAGATCTTGGAAGGCTATGTGGGAATGGAATGTTGAGTCTTTGCCTTTGGTTTCTGAGGTCCATTTTCCAAAAACAATATGGTGGAAATAAAGTTGTATGCCTTATTTTTCCAGAAAGCACTGGGTGTGTATTATGTAAAATATAATCTTGGTATAAGATCCTCATGTTTCAGGAGGCAGCTCAGTTATCTCCTTATAATGACATCAACAAATATCGTAAGCTAGCTGTTTGACATGGAGGGCTAACAGTTGCTCCCCAGGGTGCTTGAAACCTCTCTGGTTGCATGGGAGATGGGGTGCTAGTCTAGGGAGGACAGGGGTCAAGTCCTTTTTACACATGAGTGAAAGTCCTGATGACCCATCATGAAGGGGTCCATGAGACACTGAAAGTTAAGATCAGCATCAGGAAAAATATGACTCAGAAGAGGTTCTATAAGACAAAAAAGTGAAATTCTTTTAAGTCAGTATAGATGAGATGCAATACTTAGGAAGGTGCTAGATTGAAGCAACACATGATACCTTCAGAAAATCATGGGAATACCAATCAAAAATGGGGAAGCACTGAAGAATTTCTTCCTGGTGAGGCCATGTGGACCTTGGAATTATGTGTATCTGGCCACATTAACAGTGTTGTCTCAATCACCTGCAGTGCTTGTGGAAGTGCAGATTCCTGGGTTCTCGCCTAGACCTAGTGAATCGGGCTCTCTGGAGGAGGATCCTAGATAATGTAATTTTTTTAACAAACTGTCCAGGTGACTTTTAAACATAGCCAAATCTTTTGAAAATGTATTATGTGGCAGATATTGTTTTAAGTGCTTTGTATTCATTATCTGAACTTAGAATGTAACATGTATTATCATCCCCACTTTCTAGCTGAGGCAGCTGAGGGAGCTGAGGCTTAGAGGGAATGTTGAACTTGGCCATGGTCTCACAGTGGGTGACGGAGTAAGGGTGTGACACATGCAATCTGACTTTTGAATCCACGCTCCTGAGCACCACTCAGCTTTTATGTCCTTTATACTTTGGAAACCACTAAACGAACAATTTCTCTGCATGTCTGTTTCCTCATCTGTAAAGTGGATATAAACTTATTTAAAAAGTAAAGTCTATGATATTAAATCTTAATGATGAAGAGAAGTCCGGCAGTTATATTTTCTTAGACTATGAAGATTTATCTGTGCTAATGCAAGATTCTAAATTTGTTGTTTGCATTTACAGACAAACTTTAAACATGGGAATGTGTGGGAATGGTGATAATGAAGGCAATTACTATTTTATATTATTGTATAGCATGCTTTCTTTTTTCTTAGTTGTATTGAGATAATAGGCAAATACAATTTTATAAATCTGATGTGTATCACAGGATGACTTGATATAGGTAAATACTGTGAAATGATGACCACCGTGAATTTAGTTAACACACTCATCACCTCCACAGTTACCACTTTTTTTACAGTGAGAACATTTAGAATCTTCTCTTTTTTTTTAATTTAATTTTATTTTTTCAATGTTCTAAGTCTCATTGTTCATGCACCACACCCAGTGCTCCATGTAATACGTGCCCTTTTAGCAAATTTCAAGTATGCAGCAAGATATCATTAAGTAGAGTCACCATGCTGTACATTAGATTCCCAGCTCTTACTCATCTTGCCTAGCTGAAAGTATATACCTTTGACCAGCATCTTCCCCCACCTTGGCACCTCCATTCCAGTCCCTGGCAACCACCACTCTACTCTCTGTATTTATGAGTTTGACTTTTTTTTTTTAAGATTTTGTTTATTTATTTTATTAGGAAAGAGAGAGAATGAGAGAGAGCATGAGAAAGGAGAAGGTCAGAGCGAGAAGCGGACTCCCCATGGAGCTGGGAGCCCGATGCGGGACTTGATCTCGGGACTCCGGGATCACGACCTGAGCCGAAGGCAGTTGCCCAACCAACTGAGCCACCCAGGTGCCCTGAGTTTGACTTTTTAAAGATTAATATAGTGTTTATTTTTTCTCTGCCAGACTTATTTCATTTGACCCAATGCTCTCAAGTTTCACCGGTGTTGTTGCAGGTGGTCAGTTTCCTGTTCATTGCAGCATTACTCACAACAGCCAAGATACAGAAACAACTTGTGTCCATCGATGCACGAATGGACGAAGAAGATGTGGTATATATACCCAATGGAATATTATTTGGCCATAAAAGAAGGAAATGCTGCCCTTTGCAACACCATAGATGGAACTTAAGGGCATTATGCTAAGCAAGTAAGTCAGATGGGGAAGACACTGGATGGCATGCTTTCTAAGCTAGCTCCTAGGCTGAGTGATTTCACTGTGGTTAAAAGATCTGGATCCCTTCCAATCTGGAAATTTCTGTTTTCCTTTTTTTTTTTTTTTTAAATGTTTTTTCTTTAAAAAATTTTTAACCTGATAAAGATGAAATGTTCTTTTCTTGAGGTCAAGTGTTTAAAGGTCATCCAGCCCAAACACAAGCATCTGCATAACCAGTAATAAATGATTCACGCCTTTGTATGTATGAGGAACGTTGACTAGTGACCTACTCCCCTTTGGAAAATCCTTGTTGCTTGTGGGCTTCTCCTTGTTGTCCTGGCAAGGATAACTTGCCAGGAGACCGGTGTCTTGACTTTTCCCTTTTCAGAGAATAAAGAGAATTATTGGGTTTTATAATTAAAATCTTTTTTTTTTAAGTGACTAAATATCTTTTAAAATTTAAGAGCAGAAAGTTAATTCAAAAATACACTTACAAATTTATTGCCTGTTGCTGAGGCTAAATATGAAAATATGACCTTTTATCCTTTTATTAGTTATTTGGCTGAAGAATTTGAATGCCTGTCAAGACTGTTCTTTCCAGTACCATGCGGTGACTCATGTGAGGTCGAGAGCGGGTAGCTTTGGGTTATGACTGCCCTGGGGCACAGCTGTGACCTATATTTTTAGGTTAGTTGTCTGTGCAGCTCACTATCACTAATATATTCTCATGAGGCATTAGGATGATGTGAATGGATTCAATCCACAAACTGACTTTTGTTGGGAGTTTCAGTATCTTCCTAGAAAAGTGTTTCTAGTATGACCAATATGTAGGCAGAATAAGCGGTCCCTCTTGTCCGTATTTGGAAGACAAGTTGTCTGTGCCAGAGGAGATGGAAATATTTTGGGACATTGGTGAAGTCAGGCTGGTTGAAAGAGGAGGAAGGCGTAGGAGAGAGAAGCTGCTAGACTGATAACTCAAGAACAAACTATCCTTTCCTGAATAATCCAGTTCCTGTCATGGAAGTCTGCCAGAAAAGGGTGAAAGCACTGACTGATATTTGTTCAACAAATATTTATAAAGCACCTGCTCTGTGCCAGGGCTTGGGCTAGGCATTGTGGATTCAGTACAGAAAACAATAAGACCACGCATGGTTCCTACTTCCCTGGAGCTCAAGGTCTCGGGACGAATATAAAAGAACAGCTTTGGCAGACACTGCCAAGGAAGGGCAAGGGGAGCCATAAACAGCGAGTGAATGAACCTGACCTAGAAGGTGATTCAGAAAAGATTTTCTCTTTGGAGTTTGTTTCAGCTGAGAACTGAAGGAGAAATAGGATTTAGGGGCGCCTGGGTGGCTCAGTGGGTTAAGCCTCTGCCTTCGGCTCAGGTCATGACCGCAGGGTCCTGGGATCGAGCCCCACACTGGGATCTCTCCTCAGCAGGGAGCCTGCTTCCCTCTCTTTCTCTCCCTGCCTCTCTGCCTCTCTGCCTACTTGTGATCTCTCTCTCTTTTAAATAAATAAGTAAAATCTTATGAAGCTAATGGTTTTGGTAAGGGCAAATCAGGAAAAGCCTGGTCAGCTTTGAAAAGAGGCTGAAGTCAGCTAAGGTGATATAAGGCAGATTTGCATTTGACAAAGAACTTTCTATCCACCATGTGAAGAAAAAATGTAGGAAGGCAGGCTACATGTGTGGAGACAAGCTGGAAGGTGGTGGCCCAGGCAGCTAGTTGACATAATTTTGGGGTTGAAGGTGGGGGTGGGGTTGGAGGCTGAGACCCAGGAAGGAGAACCCCCTCTTTGTCTTAGAGATGATTACCTATGGAGAGTGAGAGAGAAGGTTGCAGGTTGACTCCCAGATTTTGAGCTTCTCCAGATGGTTAGATGGTGATTTTATTCACTCTTTTTGGAATGACTGGAAGAGGATGAGTTATTTTTTTTTTGAAAGATTATGAATTTAAATGTATATAATATTAACTTGAATAGTCTTGATATCATAATAGAGACATCTGAGGGCAATTGATCATACTGATTTGAATCTCAGAAAAGCCATTGAAATTGGACTTGGGAATTTAAGAGTCATTGTATAGCAGTGGGGGCTGAGAGAGTTTGAAACGAATGAACTGTAAATGAACTTTGAGAAATTGCAGCATTTAATGACTGGGTGGAGGAGGACGAGCCAGCAAAGAATATTGAGAGGAAAATGTAAGAGGAAAACCAAGAGAATATAGTTTTCCTGGAAACCAAAAGAAGGTGGTGTTTCAAGAAGGAGAGAATAATACTCAAAGGTGCCAAGTGCTACAGATGGTCAAATAAGATGAGGACTAATCAGATTCCACTGGGTTTAACATCATGGAGATTCTTGGTAACCTCAGGAAGATTAACTTCAGAAATTAAAATAAAATCCAAGTGCAGGGACACTTTTTTGGTCCAATACAAAGTATAGCAATAGCTTTGAGCACTAAGTATAAGTTTAAATCAGAAATAAGTACTGAACTGTGGCCTGGAAGTTTCTATAAAGAGATACGTGATGTGAATACTTTGGAGAGATTCATAGCATTTTGGACAAACAGTAGTGTTGGAAAGAAAGGTCATACGTCTAAGTGGGGAGAGAAAGAGTGAAGACCTGAAGGTTAATCTTTGATCCTTCTTTAGCTGACTGTAACTAACTCACATTTATCAGGTCCACTTACTGTCTGAGTATCAGCTCCTGCATATCAGAGGCATAAAGTTATGAAATAATTCTTAGAGCCCCTTAAGAACCAGTGGGGGTTCTCTCCCATGGGGACAGAAGGGCAATGAGCAGAAGTTCCATTCTGCTGCTTGGCTCTACACTGTATTGGGGAGGAGTAATTTACTCAACTTCTCTGGGTTTCAGTTTTTCACTTGAAAGCTGGGCTGCTTTAGGTTGTTTTCTCCCTGCTAAGCCATTGTAGTTTCAAAATTGCAATAATTAGGTTCATCAAGGTGAACATCTAATTTTGTCAGCTCAACTAAGCTAGTTAAGCATTTGTTATAATATCTTCATTACTGCATGGGCAAAGTCTTTATACATTTTTCTAAAATCATAAGATTTTGCCTTCCTGATTGCCTTTTAATTTTCCTTGCATGTGTAAGTGAGCCTTGTTCTCCCTCTCTGGTGGGTGAGATCATGTTTACTCTTGAGGCCATGTGTAATCATGGTCTCTGTGTAACACCAAGGCCCAGATTTTCAGGAATGAACACAACTGGGAACAGATGATTCCCTGGTTTCATAAAACCTCTAAGGAACATTAGATAATGTTCATGATAGAAGTAAAACTCAATTACCCTCTATGCCAGTAGTTTTTATGTCTCATAAGAGATTCCACTAAAGGGATCACTGGGTATTTAGAAGATGTTTGGAAACAATGCATTGATGGAATTGTCTTCAATGGAAAGTCATTAATGTTTATGACTTTTGGTGAGTCGATCAAAACCACTTAGTCCTGCCATTGTTGCATTTTGGACTCAATTTTTTAAAAAGGAGTAGAAGGAACTAATTTTGCAACAAAGAGAAAAATATTCTTGTGTACTGAAAGCTTCCTGAATTCTGGAAGGCTAGGAACTTTGATAATTATGTCTCAGTGGGAGAAATAATTAGGAAGGCAGTTTTAGTCACTTTGTATTCTATAGTGTCAGTGGAATAATTAAAAAATATGGTGGTTTAAACTGACTGTGGATATGATAGAAAAAAAGTTAAATTTAGTTTTAATGGAATATTTGAGTTTTTTCAAAATTTATATTGAAATTTTGGGAAAAAATGAAAACTGTTAAAAGTTGATCCACCAACTAAAAGCTTCTGCACAGCAAAGGAAATTATCAACAAAATGAAAAGACAACCTACTGTATGGGAGAAAATATTTACAAATCATATATCTGAGAAGAGGATCCTATTCAAGATATAAAAAGAGCTCATATAATGTAATAGTAAAAAAACAAGACAAAACAACCTGATTAAAAAATGCACAATCATCTGAATATATATTTTTTCAGAGAAGACATACAGATGGCCAACAGGTAAATGAAAAGATTCTCAACATCACTAATCATAAGGGAAATGCAAATCAAAACCACAAGGAGCTATTGCCCCACACCGATAGAATGGCTATTATTAACAATATAAGAAATAACAAGTATTGGTGAGGATATGGAGAACAGGGAGCCATTGTTCCCCACTGCACCAATGTAAATTGGTGCAGCCACTATGCTTTCTCAAAAAATTAAAAAAAGAAATACCATATGACCCAGCAACTCTACTTCTGGGTTCTTATCTGAAGAAAACAAAAAAACTAATTCAAAAAGATATATGCACCCCCCATGGTAACATTATTTACAATAGCCACATATGGACACAACCTATATCAATGGGTGAATGTGTGTCTCACACACACACACACAGAGGAATATTACTCAGCCATAAAAAGAAGGAAATCCTGCCATTTGCCGCAATATGGATGGACATTGAGGGTGTTAATGCTAAGTGAAATAAGTCAGATTGAGAAAGACAAATATTGCATGACATCACTCTGTAGAATGTAAAACCGAAGAACAAACAAACATATAAATCAAGCTCATAGATATAGAGAACAAATTGGTGGTTGCCAGAGGTCGGGAATTGGGGGTGGGTGAAATAGATGAAGGGGTCAAAAGCTTCAAACTTTCAGTTATTATATTCCAGTTATAATAAATATGTCCTGGGCTGTAAGGTACAGTAATGTGACTACAGTTAACAACACTGTATTGTGTATTTGAAAATTACTAAGGGAGTAAATCTTAAAAGTTCTAATCACAAGGGAAAAATTTGTAAATATGTATGGTGACAGATGTTAACCAGATTTATTGTGGTGATTATTTCATATTCTATATAAATACCAAATCATTAAGTTGTACACCTGAAACTTATATAATGTTATATGTCAATTACATCTCAAGTTTTAAAGAAGTTGATCCACCGAAATATATTTGATACTTAGCTTAGCCACCACATACAGGAAAAAGAAAATATTTAGAGTGACACCGGTTACCTTTCTCCGTGTCACGGGTACCTTTGAGAGCCTGATGCAAGCTAAGTGTCTTCTCTCAAGGCAAAGACACACACCCACAAAAGCCAGGTGTGCTGCCCCAAGACTGATGGGGCAAAGTGGAACATTAAGTAAGCCTTGGGGGCAGTTCTGGCTTATGAGGTATTTCCGCACAAGGATGTCATCTATTACAATGCTCTAGATTGAGTAGCTATGACCACACGTAATCTTGTATTTTTTAAATGCGAAACAGAAAGACAAGTAAAGACCAAGGGTCAGCATAAGAGACAGAAGTGGACGAGTCAGAGGGGGAAAGAGCAGAGCAAGAGAAACTGGGTCTTGGGAAGGCTAGAGCCTGTTGAGAGGAAGTCACTGGCATCTGCTCCTGAGTAGGTGTTCACAGTGACTTTATTATGCTGCGTGCAGACCATGGGGGTCTTCTTCCATTTCTCCATGAGGCCTGGCTATGTAGCTTCTGAGATGTTTCCCTTTCATCGTGATCATAAGCTTCTAACACCCAAGGCAATGTTCCTCAAAATCAAAGAACCTGACAGTGTGAGATCCACGAGTCTTTCATTTTCCCATTATCTCAAAAATGTACCTGATTTTCACATTGTGACTATAGTTAGCAAATTTCAAATGCAAAATACACTATTGCTAAGAGGATAGATCTTTTTTCTTTTTATTGAAGTGTAGTTGACACACAATTAGACACACATTAGTTTCATGTGTACAGCATAGTGATTTGACAAGTCTTTAATATATTTTTTTTAACATGGGAAGACTGCCGTCCAGAGAACTGATCCAATAAGAAAATGCACTGCTTTTTGCATACCACATTTGGAGAACTGATTTAAGTATCCTGGCGCATCTCTGTTCTTTACAAACTAAAAAACCAGGATTGAGATGACCTCACTTTTTCCAAGAAAGCAAAGATGGTCAGTTTTAGTCTCTTGTAGATCGCAAGGGGGTCTGTAAGCCAAGCTACCGTCTTCACTGCTGCAGCTGCCCTGGGTTCCTAGTTAATATTCATTATTTTCCCTCTTTACTGGCCATTCAAGATTTCCTCACCATTAACAGGCACCTCAGCTGATCTGGGTGGTTTGACTGGTGGGGTAGCCTAGGTCTTTAACCCTCGGGTCTAGACCTCAGGGATCTGAAATCTTAGTAGTGTCTTACAGGTGTGTGGTTGAAGACATTGCTACTGATAGCTATCCAGAGCATGGAAGCACCCGGAGGGACCTGAATGACCCTCCTGGTACTATAGACGGCCAAAGAGCACATATGGAGAGATGCATAAATTAAACCTGACGTGATAAACTTCCGGGTACAGTAGCTCATCATACTCCTTGAAATTTTGCTTTTTTCGTGTAATGCTTCAGAGATGCATTTCCAAGTACCGATACAATCCACACTTAAAACAGATCATCTTTGGCTTCTCTATAGTGGTTAAGTATACTGATATGTCCAATTTCTTTGGTCAGTGTTTAAGTAAAAGACATTTGTCTCCATAGTATTTTTGGCTCATAGATTTTGGAATATCCATCTAACTTGGGTGAAACTCCTGCATGATCTTTCCAGCTGGACCTTTGAGAGCACAGGGGAAATGACTACCTCTTAGACACAAAAATCCACTCAGTGTGACCTCCATCAGCTTCTAAAACAGAGAACACAGAATCGTAAAATTTCAAAACCAGAGATCTCAATAATCATCTAAACCTATTTTATAGATTAAAAATAATTCCAAAGAGCTAAAATAGCATATATGCTTTACCATGATCCTAATAATTTGTGCTAACTTATATATATATAAGTGCTTACTATATGTTAGGTACCATGATAAACATTTTATTTGTATGAGCTCTCATAATAATATCTATTGCTATACATAATTTACAAATGGGAAAATGTGGGGCACCTGGGTGGCTTACTGGGTTAAAGCCTCTGCCTTTGGCCCAGGTCATGATCCCAGGGTCCTGGGATCAAGCCCCGCATTGGCCTTTCTGCTCAGCGAGAAGCCTGCTTCCCCCCTCTCTCTCTGTCTGCCTGTCTGCCTACTTGTGATTTCTCTCTCTGTCAAATAAATAAGTAAAATACTTAAAAAAAAAACAAATGGGAAAATGTATCTAACTAGCAGTGGAACCGGAACTCAAAAAGAAGGTGTGGGACTGAGAAACTCACACTCACAGTACTACACACACTTGTTCCCAAGGCCAGTACTGGCAGATAAACTTGGAGGGGAAGCATTAATAGGCATGCAGATGCATCCTTAGATCACAGCATGAAAGAGCCATGCAAATCTACATTTTTGCAGAGCCCATTGGAATGTTAAATGTCAAAATCCCTTCAAAACTGTTGAGACTAAGTCTAAGAACAAGAACTGGAATTCAGCACACAACCCATGTGGTCATAGCCCTCCAATGTTTTTCTTTTTTATTTTTAAGATTTATTTATTTATATGAGAGAGAGAGAAAGAGAGAACAGGGGGAGAGGCAGAGAGAGAGGGAGGAAGCAGACACCCCACTGAGCTAGGAGCCTAACTGGGGCTCAATCCCAGGACCCTGAGATCATGACCTGAGCCAAAACTAAGAGTTGGTTACTCGACAGACTGAGATGTCCCCATAGCCCTCCAATGTTTATGGAAGCATTTTGAAAGCACTTTCTCTCCAAAACAATTTTAAAAGATTACTCTAACCAGCAAACCAACAATTTGAACTTCATGTTGGCTTAGTTAAAATATTTAGATCACAGTCAGATATTCAGTTATATTGAAATACTTTCCAAAAAGATATTATTTTTTCAAGCAGATTGGTAAGTAGATAATGGTAAAATATCTGATACATGGGCTTATTCATTGGATAGAATTTTTTGTGTTCCCTCTGGATAAGCAGAGTTCTTGTAGGATAATGTTCAGAAATGGAAGCGTCCATTTGTGTAAAGATCATTTACTCATTTATCAAGAATTTGAGCTCCTACTATGTGCCAGACTTGCTGTTGTTGCTGTCGATACAAATAGCACAAAGCAGAATTTGCCTATGCTGTACCCTGGAGATTGTTTTAAAATGCTATTGAGGAAGAATTTCCACCACAGTGCCCTAGAAGTGGTGTCTTTAGAAATTTTCCATTCTTTTTTTTTTTTTAAAGATTTTATTTATTTATTTATTAGGAAAGAGAGAGAGCCGGTCAGAGTGAGAAGCGGACTCCCCATGGAATGGGAGCCCGATGTGGGACTCGATCCCGGGACTCCGGGACCATGACCTGAGCCGAATGCAGTCGCTCAACCAACTGCGCCACCCAGGGGCCCAGAAATTTTCCATTCTTTGCTATTTTTCTTTAATAGCCCTGAGAGCTTGAAACAATTACACTGAAGGCCTAGGGTGTCACCCTACGATTATAGAGTACTAGATTTGGAAGCACATCATACATGCTTTCTTTGTTCTCCAAATAGAGAAACTGAGGCCAGGGAGTGAAGTGAGCTGGAAGAGGTCACAGAACTAGTTAGAGCAGTAGTGGAAACAGTCTTCTGAATTCTATCCTATCCTTATTTTACTACACTACTGAAAGTTTCGCTGTCAGGTAATAAAACTATTTAACCAATTTCAGACCTATAAGTAATTATTAATGTTAACTCTTGAAAACATTATCAACACTTCCTACAGAGGGGAGACTGAAAAGCTGCAATCCTAAGAGGCACATTGAACAGCCACTGAAAGGAACGAAATTGGGTTGGACCTTATGGGCTATTCCATAAAATAGTCTCTGAAAGATGAGTGCTTGAAGTCACATTAATAAAGGGAGAGTTAAAGCAATTGGAGAGGATATTTGCAAATAATACATTAGATAAAGGGGTAGTATCCAGGATCTATAAAGAACTTATCAAACTCAACACCCAACAAATCAATAATCTAGTCAAGAAATGGGCAGAAGACATGAACAGACATTTCTCCAAAGAAGACAGACAAATGGCCAACAGACACATCCCTGGGCATCAGGGAAATACAAGTCCATACCACAGGGGATACCACCTTGCAACAGTCAGAATGGCTAAAATTAACAAGTCAAGAAACAACAAATGTTGATGAGGATGAGGAACAAGGGGAACCCTCTTACACTGTTGATGGGAAGGCAAACTGGTATAGCCACACTAGAAAATGGTATGGGGTTCCCCAAGGAGTTAAAAATAGAGCCACCTTTTGACCCAGGAATTACACTACTAGATATTTACCCCAAAGATACAAATGTAGTGGTCCGAAGGGGCACATGCACCTTAATGTTCATAGCAGCAATGTCCGCAATAGCCAAACTACGGAAAGAGCCCGGATGTCCATTGACAGATGAATGGATAAAGAAGATGTGGTTTATATATACAATGGAATATTAGCCATGAGAAAGGATGAATACCCACCATTTGCATCGACATGGATGGAACTGGAGGGCATTATGCTGAGCGAAATAAGTCGACCAGAGAAAGACAATTATCATATGGCTTCACTCATATGTGGACTATAAGAAATAGAACAGAGGATCACAGGGTAAGGGAGGAAAAACTGAAGGGGAAGTCATCAGAGAGGGAGAAAAACCATGAGAGATTCTTAACCATAAGGAACAAACTGAGGGTTGCTGGAGGGGAGGTGGGTGGAGGTGTGGTGTAATTGGGCATTAAGGTGGGCATGCGATGTGATGAGCACTGGGTGTGATACACTGATAAATTTTTGAACACTACAACTAATGATGTACTATATGTTGGCTGATTGAATTTAAATGAAAAATTAAAAAATAAAGCAATTGTTAAGTTGTTGTTACTATTACATTAGATTGAAGATAGGCTGAAAGTAGAGAGATGAATCATCATTTGGGTGATTTCATTCTTTTGCAGCTTCACAACAAGATGATTGAGAGACTTTTCTGGAAGGGAGGCATGTCAATGGCATAAAATTGCTGCTCCTTCCCTCTCTCTAATGGTCTGGAGCTGCAGCTGGGAAGCCCAGACAGGTAATGACTGCAGAAATTGCTGCATCAAAACATTTTTTATTACAGATTAACTTGAGCAGGATTTTGGAACCAGCCCAGTTCTCCACTGACTTATCAAATACCTGGGAGATGGGTCTTAAAAGCCGTGGCATAAATCAAAGGGTTTGGCATTGAGATGTGGGCATCCATCGAGGAGGACAGTGACAAGTACTTTGAGATAAAGCATTTGTTGGATCATAATATTGTTTTTTGTTTGTTTTTTTTTCAATTAATTTAATTTTATTTTTTCAGTGTTCCAAGCACTGAACAGTGTTCATTGTTCATGTACTACACCCAGTGCTCCATGTAATACGTGCCCTCCTTGGTACCCAGTATATCTGAAACAAATAAAACCCTTTATATATTATATACAAACTGATGTATAATTATAACACCAATGTATGATTAATTCTACATCAACAAAAAATTAAAAGAAAGGAAAACAAAACCACAAACGTGATCATTCAATCTAATTCAAAAAGTCTCAATTTTGCACTAAAAGAAAGAGATTAAGCATTTCCTGTGCACTTCGCTAACACAGTGTGATGAGAAATGCACTTGGGAGGTGGATTCAGGTTGAGTGTGGGATACAAAAATTAGGAAAGAAATTGAGTTTTAAAAGGAGAATTTGTTGATTTAGGAAGCTAAACAGTTAAAATTGGCCATTCTGAAAATTAAAGAAACCCAAATCTCCAATGTCCACTTTTAGGAAAATAATGTTTCTTTTCTTTTCTTTTTTCTTTTCTTTTCTTTCTTTTTTTTTTTCTTTTTTTAGGATTTTATTTATTTATTTGACAGAGAGAGAGAGCACAAACAGGGGGAGTGGCAAGGGAGAAGCAGGTTCCCCGATGAGGAACTGGATCCCAGGACCCTGGGACCATGACCTGAGCTGAAGGCAGATGATTAACTCACTGAGCCACCCAGGTGCCCCCCAAATACTGTTTATTTTCGATCCATAATTATAAGGTGTGATTAAAGATATTTGCAACATATTTGAACAGACCTCTTGGACCACCAGGTTGTTGAAGGTCAGAAGATGTGTCATATCTGGACTAACTGAAGCAAAAGAGAGTGTTCAGTCTGGACCCCTGCTAACAGAAGAGCTGGTGACCAGCAAGAACTCAGTGTGTATTGTATCACTCCAGACCAAAGAACAGGAAGCAATGAGCAGATGGAGGGAGACAGATTTTGCTCCAGCCTAAGAAAGGACCTTCTGACCTGAAGATGTGCATGCTCTCCTCTCCGCCCCTCCCTCTTGCCTCCCATCCCAACTAGCCTTCCTCAGGCAGAGGCTGAAGGACATCCACAGGGATCTGAGGAGGCATGCCCTCTACCATATGGGGTGTCAGGCCATGTGTCAGCTGGAGACAGATTTTTCCTTACCCTAGGATTTTATTACTCCGAGTCCTCAGAGATGAACTTTTCTGCTTTCTGCTCTGGTTTCCTTCTGGTTTTCAGTTATCGCCATCATGACCATGACTAGTTGAGATTTAAAGCTGCCTCTCGTTAGCCTTGGCCCCTTCCCTGCAACCCTGACGTAGGGCAGCCTAGGGCACAGGACAGGGCATGTAAGAGAGAATCTGACTTGAATTTCTGCTGTAAATTGCTTCCCATGTCACTTCACTTTTCTGAGCATTAGATTTCTCTGCATAAAATGTCCACAGTAGGGGCGCCTGGGTGGCTCAGTGGGTTGAGCATCTGCCTTCTGCTCAGGTCATGATCTCAAGGTCCTGGGATCGAGCCCCACATGGGGCTCTCTGCTCAGCAGGGAGCCTGTTTCTCCCTCTCCCTCTGCCTGCCCCTCCCTCTGCCTGCCCCTCCCCCTGCTTATGCTTTCTCTCCCTCTCCCTGTCAGATAAACAAATAAAATCTTTAAAAAAAAATGTCCACAGTAATACATAACCTTAAAATATCTGTGTTATCTCAAGTGTCTCTTTGGGCACCTAGCCCGAAGAAGGCCCCCAGAAGTGTTCCCTTCTCTTTTTCTAGGCCCCTTGAATTTTCTTTCTAATTATACTCACTCTAGGCTCACACATCTTGCTCGGTAACTTCAACTCCACTCGGATGCTGCTTTTTGCCAAAATTAGGTATCAGAGATTTGCTGCCAGAAAAAAATCAGGAAAAATAGTCCAAGAGGTAAAGCACTGCATGGCCTGATGTCTCTCATCATAAAGCAAATGCATTGACTTTCTCACTAAGTTGCCTCCTTTGTTCCTGACTTATCTTGTGACATGGTCATATCCACATCAGCCATCACTGGTCCCATCTCTGGGCCAAGTCCTCTAAGGTGGCTGAAGAGGAGAGCCAGTGTCCCCGGAAGTACTGCCAGTCTTCACAGAAGAGGGGTTGCCTGCAGGATGGGATATGTTTCAGAAGTGGGTGCAGACAGGGGAGTCAGGGCCCAGGGTGGCCCTGTAAGACCTCAAGGTCCTCCTAAGAAGGGCCTCCGGCCCTCTGGTCCCCCTCATGCCCTGCACATGCCTAGCATGTTGACTGGGAAGGACACGAAAGCTGTAATTTCAGTGCGATTCAGGAAATGCTGACTTCAGCCGAAACCACATCCATCTTTAGCTTGCTTCACCCCTGCCTGTAGGCTCCCCTCAGGCCCCTACAGCCTTCTCACCAGAGTGCTCCATTAATACATGCTTTACATTAATATTCCATCTCAGGTTCTGCTTCCAGGGAACTTACCCTAAGATGCTTCCACATTCCTTGAATGCCCTCACGCCTTTCATCCCACACGTTGAAAGGGATCCCATCTGATGTGACACATGTGTAACTACAAACCCACTTAGTGCCCCCCGAAGAGGTAACAAACCAAATTCAATCCCACCATTCATCTAGAGATAATGTTCTAGAGCCACTCCTCATAGAGCCCCTTATCTCTGGGTGGTATCTTCCTTCTATTTCTGTCTTGATCAACTTTTCCTGTTCCCAGGATGAAAGGGGAACTACCCTCCAAGACAGTGCCATATGTTGTTTAGGAGACTAGAGGCTCGTACTCAAAAGACCAACAGCTCTCATAAACATTCACTTGTTGACTAATTCTTTTAGTAAAAAAGTAAATTTCTTGGTCTGCCAAAAAGACTGTCACAGATTCTGTCCTCTGAGAGAATTTTACTTGCTTCTTATCCTTCCAAAGTATCAGGAAGGGAAGGATTTCTCTGTGGAGGAGGGGCACGGGGACCTTAGTCCATCTTCAAAATGTTACCAACATTGTTCATACTTGGTGGATGGTAATTTGAGGGATGTTTCTTGCACTACCATTCTTGTAAAACCTTAGCTGCCTGCTAGTTCCATTTTTGAGAATGATATTTGCTAAAGACTAATGTCAGGAATATTGCTGAGACATGCCTTGTGAATCTCCTCCCCTCATAAACTCCCAGGGCTAAGTCATACCTGTGGGAATTCTAAGGCTCCATCTATTTCCACGTTTTCTTGTAACAACCTCAGGGCATGAGTGGGATATGATGGATTGAAGTTCTGGCCTGGGATTCAGGGAACCTTTCTCTTTAAATCTGCTCTGGAGTGTTACCAAAATATTTCATTACAGGCAAATGAGCATTGCAAAGGGAGACATCGTTTTTGCTTGGCGAGGGAGAAGGTACATTATGATGGATTTGCTAGAATTTCTGGCTCTTTCTGTGTATTCTCATTCCATTTGCCAGCAACCCTCAGTTTCTCAATCAGTACATAATCCGCACACACACATACACACACACACACGCACACATGCACACATGTGTGCAAGCGTGCACATATGAATCTGGCCCTTGTAGTTTGGTCCAGCTGATAATGGATTTTATGATCTGGAGTCCTATAGTCTCCTGGGTAGTCTCTATTCACACTCTCTGCCATTGGTTTCCACTGAGCAGCTCTAGGTTGGAGTTTACATTTCCTCTCGCTTCACTGAAGGCCATGAGGAATCGCTCACACAATCTGATATTCTGGAGTTTCAACAATGAATTCCTCCAGAGCCTCACTGACTGATGAAAGAAGAGGTCTGAATCCTCAGAAACAAGACATATTGCTACCATCATATAGGCATTGCCAACTCTCCATCCCAAAGCAACAGACTTCTTGTTGCACCCCATCCATCTTGACGTCAGTCCCACATTTTCTCTGCAACCCCATTCCCAGTATTAGTCTTCTTATACATTTCAATGGGTTTTAGCGAGTGATGGAAATCCTTGAAACCTAGGGAAGGCTAAAACAAGATTCAGTAGAATCTCCTGGAACTGTACCATAGGAATCAAGTCAGGTTCCACTTATTGTTGCTGGTAAACCAACAATCCTAAAACTTGTGACATAAAATAACCATTTTGTATGCACATGGATTCTGTGGGTGGAGAATAGGGAGTGGCTCTTCATAGGCATAAGCAATCTTCTTGGGGTGATGGGACTACTCTAAACAAGATTGTGGTGATGGCCACAAGGCTCTGTAAATACATTAAAAACCATGAAACCGGACACTTAAAATGGATGAATCTTCCGATATGTAAACAATCTCAATAAAACTTGAAGTTGTCAGGATAGCTTCCAGAAGTATCACATTTTTCTGAAAGAAAGTCTTTTAGAACATGATCTTGCTCTATCGGCAATTCGTTTCCTCTCTGCTCCCATATCCTTCCCTCTTTAAGGGGGAAAAATTACAGGGGCAGAGTACTCAGCAATTTTTTTTTTTTAGACATGAAACAGTATAAATCTTCAGAGATTAAAAAAAGCATTCTCAATTGCTGAACGACTGAAAATATTTCTTAGGGTTGAAGAATGAAATGGATTTGGAAAATAAAAGAAAATGGGCCATATACAATAAGGTAACATCCAAAATTCTGAATGATGGAATACATCATTCAGATGTTCCATGTTGCCATCTACTTCCCTGTCAAGACACGGAGTCCCGTTTCTCCCTCTTGAGTCTGGTGGGGCTTATGGCTCACTGGTGACCAATAGAATGCAGCAGCATCAGTGGCACGTGACTTCTGAAGCTAAGACACAAAAGGTGGTATACAGCTCCTGCCTTCCAGGCTGCATCACTTCTTTGGAGTCCTGAGCCACTACATAAGAAGTTTGACTACCCTGAGGCCACCATGTTGTGAGGAAGCCCAAGTCACACCGAAAAGTCATGTAGATGTTCCACAACAGCCCCAAATAAGGCTCTGCTGACGACCAGCTCCAAACATAGGGATAGCTACGGGTCTCCAAGCTCCAGATGTCAATGCATTCTCAGCCTCTGAAGCTTCCAGCCGAAGCTTCTGGAATTGTGGAGTAGAGACAAGGCATCCCTATGTGGATTTTGGTTGTCTTTGGAAAATACAACACGTGGCCTCTCAGTGCTCTTTGCAAAACCATGAGGCACCTGAGAAATTACTTTTTTTGCATCTATTTCAATCTTCTCTCCTTTTTCATTCTGACTCTGCTTTTCAGTCTACATGTGGGGCAGGGGGAAAGAAGGATACAGTATTCCATGGTCCTCAATATCATGTCATTGACATGGGAACAACAATCCCTCCTAAGTTTTTTTTGAGAATCAGCAAGATACTCTATATAAGATGGAAAGCAGCACAGGTTAAATGAGAGTTGTATAGTTCTGGTTATAAACTAATTTCCCGAACCTGGGTCTGGTGTCCTCACTGATTCAGTCAGCTGTGACTGGGACCTGGGTTAGGGGCCTGACCGTGAGCTCACAGGCTGTCCTTTCAACAAGGCAGACACTTTGAAAGGGCCTGCTATATTTATTACACCATTTTTCCTCCCTCAATTTATTTTGAAACTGTACTGTCAGACTCAGAATTTCTATTCACCCATTAAAAGTATGCACCCTCTTAGAATTCCCCAAGTGTCCTTTGCAATTAGCAAAGCCTATGTAAATAGTTAATGAAACTCATCAGACTTACTACAGAGATGGCAATGTTGCTTTAGCAAAGTACTTTGTGGGCATCAATTTATTTTTATTTCTCATACCATTTTATTTGAGCCGGGCCTAGGATGAATCTTGAGGTTGGCATACTTGCCTCAGTTTTTTTTTTTTGCATAAATGTTTTCAATATACACACATACACACACACACACACACACACACACACACACACACAGACCCCATGGATTCAGTGCCCAGGATCTTCAGATTTCTTGCTTTCGAAGACTCTATCTTGGTCTGTTCTCCATGGGCAATGTTTATTATCTGCTGGATGTGTTTAAACAAGCTGTTATTCCAACCCAGCTCTAAGTGGGCTATAACATCAAAGCTAACATCAGAGACTTTTCAGTTGTTCATAATCGTAACAGAATATAAATTCTACGGGGGCAGGGATTTCTGTTTGATTTATTTACTGCTGTAATGCCAGCATCTAGAACAGTGCATGGCCTATGGTTAGTGGACACTGATGAGTATTTGCTCAGTGGGGGACAGGTAGACAGTTTAATCCATTAGTCTTCCAAGGAATACTGGCATTTTTGTGTTCTGTGAATAAAAACTTGAAAGAGTATTGAAATAGATTCCTCAGGATAAACTTGAAGGTGGAGGTATTGCTGGGTCTCCTTCAGTATCTCTTAATTAATAAGGTGATGCTTTTGCCTCCGAATCCCACTTTGCACATATCTCCCCTAATTTTTTCTGTTCATGTTCTCGAATACCATCTGTTCAAAACCAGCAAGAGAAAGTAGGATTCAGGGCTTGGCAGTTTGTGCATTCGTGGCCGGTGACTCACCTGGGCACTTACTCGTATGACTTGGTAGTCTTGGGTTTAGCTTGAACTGTGAGATGGGATAGTTTCTGTAATTGGTAACCTAACATTCATTCCCCATTTGGTCTCTTTGACATTTTTCTCCCCCCTCCAGTGGAGACGTGAATTAGGAACAGAAAAGAAAAGATATGCTTTCATAAGATTTTGTAAAGCTTTAGATATGCACAATGTTGGTTTGGGGTTTAGGTGACAAAGCTCTGTACAGAACTGGGAGAATTTTGCTCATTTCTTCCCAGACCCAACACCGCTCTGGCCCACCCAAATGGCCTCCCTGGGGGTCGGATCTCTGCTTTTATGGCTGGATTGATGAACTGCTGAATTGACGTCACTGAGCTCCGGGGGTGTGTTAGCCATGGTTTCTGAGACAAGCACTGGCATAACCTATGGCTCCCTTAGGACCATTGAACGTTTGACTCTTTACGTATATACTTGGATTACACGAATAAAAAGCCAGAAAGAGATTTGTAGAATTGTTGATGTTATTAATAATAAAACTATCAAAGAATTCTATTGTGTTTCATGCTAACATTTGTTGTATTATTCTCCATTTACATTGTCAAATTGATTTTTTTGTGATCACTTGTATCTTTTTGTTTGTTTGTTTGTTTTCAATTAATTTAATTTTATTTTTTCAGTGTTCCAAGATTCGTTGCTCATGCACCACACCCAGTGCTCCATGCAATATGATCCCTTGTATCTTTACAGGAACAATTTCCAAATTTTTTTCCATAAATCACTAGTCCTATACAATGCTCCTTCAAAAATAATCCTGCAGATGAATAAGTTTTTGGGCTGTACTTCATATATTACTCTGCTGGAGCATTTTAATGTGTGTTAGCATATTAAATCCCCAAGAAATCTTTGGTAAGAAAATTGTGTTCTTTGTTAACCCCCAATATCCGAAACTTACACGTCCAGATGCATCCACCAGCCATGTTTTTTCCTTCCTAAAACCATCTACTCTCTGGAGGGAACTAATAGACACAGAGTACCTTTGGGGAAACCCTGTCTTAGAGAAGCCAGTTGTTTGTAGCCTTCAAAAGCAAGTCCTGGATCTCTGTTTTTGTGGTTAGAAGAATTTCTAAGGAAGTGTCTCTCTTCTATGGCCACTGCTGCTGTTACTGTTGTTTATTACATCTGCTGGGATTCAAGGGCAGGGCCAGGTCCTGCCGAGTATTTTCTGGAATCCTTACAACATCCCAACCAGAGAGTATGAAGTATCTATTTTACCAATGAGGAAACCGAAATACATGGAGGTTAAATAATTTTCACGAAGTCCAAGTGAACCCAAGTCTGTCTGCCCGTACACACTGCCTATGCAATGTTGTCTTTCAAACAATGCTCTCTTTCTTTGCAGCCCCGGGTCACCCACACGCAGTCAACCAATAAATACACAAAGTTCTTTTTTGTTGTTTAAGATGACTAATTTTCTCTCTCCTCGTTCCTTACTGTAATTCCTTGCATAGTACTGCTTACATGTGCAGTAGTAATGTGAGCAAGAAGGTGCCTACAAGTGATGGATTATGCAGAGACCCCTTAAATAATGGATCATAGGCGGGACACTAAGAGGTTCTGTGTTCAGTTGCTGATATAGCATGAGAAAAGTAATATTGGATCAGGAAAGAAGCTAACATACTTCTTTCTGTGAATTTGCTGAACACCAGCTCTGCCAAAATTGCCCCTTGTTCTCCTGACTGTTTCCTTCCCACCTCTGCAATTCGGGCTCCAAAGGTGCCCTTCCACCATCTGAGGTGGAAGTCATTCTGAGAGTCCCTGTCCGTGGTTTTGGGAAGGTGACTTCCTTTAGGGCTGCAGGAAAAGCAAAGACTGGACTGCCAGAGGCAATTAATGACCTCATAACAGTTTTCAAAGTGCCAGTGTAATGGAAAAAACAATTTAAACAGTTATACTGTACAAATTTAACTGTGAAACACTCTATTCATCTATTTTAAAATAATTTTCTATGTGTTTTAGGAAAAAAGTTATTATGCTCTCTTTAGAACAATTGTATATAAAGCAATTGAATTTTTATCTGGACTAATTTCATTTTTATGATACAAAATATTTATTATGTAGAATTAAAAATTATAATAAATAATAAAAAGTATTATATAAAATATATCACATATTTTATATTTCTTTTTGCATTATTATATGTTATTATAATGTTATATTATTACCTGGAGAATTAATTTATTTTATCTGAAAACAGATGGGTCCTGATCTCTTTGGAGGCTCTGCTGGATGATGTTTAGCATCTCTTATTGATTAAAAGTCCTATGACTCTATGATTTTGTTGACAGTTTATGATTGATGAGGGAATACTTGTGTGTATAGAGACATTCTTCTCTTCTTGACCATATTACTATGAGTTGCACTAGTAATTATTATGTAGCTCTTTAGGTGAGACTCAAGGAGCAGGTGATATCCCATTGGTCAATCTATATTTACACATAGAAAGAGTTCTCCTTGTCCACCGTAAGTATTAGGTATTGTCAGATTTAGTTCACTGACCAAGAGGCTGAGGTTAAAAAAATAGTTCCAAAAAATGTATCCCAAAAAGCATCATTAGAGATATTTGAACTGCTCTCTTCAGTGTTTATGAAGTTACCAAAATGCCAAATAATGCTCTAATTTCTCAGATGCTTTGAAGATATTCAACTTCAAAAAAAGCCAATAACAGAATTGAGAATAAACTACAAATCACCTAAAAAGCACTACATTTTAATTTTAAAATGTGTTTGCTTCGTTACTGCTTTTTATCCCACCTTCAAATTGCCTAAACCCTGATTAAAGTACATCACAAATTTTAATGTTGGGAGGAGTAGCAAGTCAAGAGGAAAGCTGCTGTATTTATGGAAGAATTCCAGAAGTCAAAGCCACTTCTCAACTTAAATAATAAGAAACAAATTCAGTACAGTGATGAACTTAGTTTTTATTTTGATTACCTTCTGAACCTGTTTTCTGAAGTCTTCATATTACTCTCTATTCATAAGGTCTACTTTAGAAAAAAGAATTCTCCTACAGCAGTGTATAATGGCCTATGAAATCCATGTTGAAGGTAGAATGGAGAACAGAACTCCTCCAGTTAGTTGAGTTACTTTTTCTTAGAAGGTGAGAATCTCCTGGAGGCCATGACTGAATACACAGCAGCCATGTTATTTTTCTGAAAAGCCTGGGCACTCTCCCTCTACCTCTCCTGGCAGAGGGTTACCATTGCAGGAAATGGGATGCTATATGGCTGTTAGCCTTGAGGTAATTTCATCCCATCATGTGAATAGAATCAAATGTGTTAACCCATTTGAGTCACCCAACTAGAAATAAAAAAGATAGGTATAGGAAAAATTTACTTTAATCACATTATCTTTTTTTTCCATGCCTAAAGCACAAATATGTATACATTCTGTAGGCATTTGGTTGAAAATGAGAAAGCAGATAATAGATATTTGCTTCCTATTTTAGAAGAGTGGAGCCACATAGAAATTTCTAATTTTCTAGGAACTGGACTTATTTGGCCTCATTTTATATTTTATTTTATTTTTAAAAGATTTTATTATTTATTTATTTATTTATTTGAGAGAGAGATAGCATAAGTGGGGGAGGAGGAAGGAAGGAGGGAGATTACTACAAGGGGAGGGAGAGGGAAGAGGGAAAGAATGTCAAGCAGACTCAGTGCTGAGCATGGAGCCCAATGGGGCTCAATCTCAATGACCCTGAGAATATGACCTGAGCTGAAACCAAGAGTAGGACGCTTAACCTATGAGCCACCCAGGCACCTCAAGGGGCCTCATTTTAGGTGTTTCTTTGGATTTGGATAGCTTCTATGAGACATGAGGTTATGCATGTGCTTGTGTGCATGTAGTGTGCTAGGCACTCCACTATTTCTCTTGATGAATTTTGGGAAGGCATGAAAAGAAATGACTGTGTTCTATTTACCTTATGTTGTCTTAAAGGAAACTATGCACAAAGAAGAACAAGCCGGCCAGTGTCCTCAGTAATGTGTACTTAGCCTGTTTCTTCTTGAGGATGTCAGCAGTTTCTGTCCTTTCCTGAGGGAGCTAAGGAGCACTCACAAATAATTGGATCCAGAGAGATTTATGCTTTTAAAGTAACACTGTTTTATCTTGCTAGTCATCTGTCTGATTTCAGATATACAAGCAATATTAGATCATCTTTTAAAGTAAAGTCTTGACTATTGCAGGTTTAGGAAAAGACTAAAATATTGCATAATCTTAAACATGTTGACATGATATGTATCTTAGAGACAGGGACTAGCATTGGAATACAGTTTAATAAAAAGTTATTATTTTTTTACTTACTTTTTTAAACATATAATGTATTATTTGCCCCAGGGGTACAGGTCTATGAATCATCAGGCTTACACATTTCACAGCACTCACCATAGGACATACCTTCCCCAGTGTCCATAACCCAGTCACCCTATCCCTACTCCCCTACCACCCAGTAACCCTCAGTTTGTTTCGTGAGATTGAGTCTCTTATGGTTTGTCTCCCTCTCTATCCCATCTTGTTTAAATTTTCCCCCCTACCCCTATAAACCCCCTGCCCTGCCTCTCAAATTCTTCATATCAGAGAGATCATATGATACTCGTCCTTCTCTGATTGACTTATTTCACTTAACATAATACCCTGTAGTTCCATCCACATTGTTGCAAATGGCAAGATTTTGTTTCTCTTGATGGCTGCATAGTATTCCATTGTGTATATATACCACATCTTCTTTATCTATTCATCTTAGATGGACATCTAGGTTCTTACCATAGTTTGGCTGTTGTGGACATTGCTACTTTAAACATTTGGGTGCATGTGTCCCTTCAGATTACTACATTTGTACCTTTAGGGTAAATGCCCAGTAGTGTGACTGCTGGGTTATAGGGTAGCTTTATTTTCAACTTTTTGAGGAATCTCCATACTGTTTTCCAGAGTGGCTGCACAAGCTTGCATTCCCACCAACAGTGTAGAAGAATTCTCCTTTCTCAGCATCCTGACCAACATCTGTCATTTCCTGACTTGCTAATTATAGCCATTCTGCCTGGTATGAGGTGGTATTTCACTGTGGTTTTGATTTGTATCTCCCTGATGCGTGTGATATTGAGCACATTTTCATGTGTTTGTTGGCCATTTGGATGTCTTTGCAGAAATGTCTGTTCATGTCTTCTGCCCATTTCTTGATTAGATTATTTATTCCTTGGGTGCTGAGTTTGATAAGTTCTTCATGGATTTTGGATACCAGTCCTTTATCTGATATGTCATTTGCAAATAGCTTCTCCAATTTTGTCAGTGGTCTTTTGGTTTTGTTGACTGTTTCCTTTGCTGTGCAAAAGCTTTTGATCTTGATGAAGTCCCAATAATTCCTTTTTTGCCCTTGCTTCCCTTCACTTTGGTGATGTTTCTAGGAAGAAGTTGCTGTAGCTGAGGTTGAAGAGGTTGCTGCCTGTGTTCTCCTCAAGGATTTTGATGGATTCCTGTCCCACATCGAAGTCTTTCATCCATTTGGAGTCTATTTTTATGTGTGGTATAAGGAAATGGTCCAGTTTCATTCTTCTGCATGTGGCTGTCCAATTATCCTAACACCATTTGTTGAAGAGATTTTTTTTTCCATTGGACATTCTTTCCTGCTTTGTTGAAGATTAATTAACCATAGAGTTGGGGGTCCATTTCTGGGCCCTCTATTCTGTTCCATTGATCTATATGTCTGTTTTTGTGCTAGTACCATACTTGATGGTTACAGCTTTGTAATAGAGCTTGAAGTCTAGAATTGTGATGCCACCAACTTCGGTTTTCTTTTTCAACATTCCTCTGTCTATTTGGGGTCTTTTTTGGTTTCATATAAATTTTAGGATTATTTGTTCCATTTCTTTGAAAAATATTGATGGTATTTTGATAAGGATTGCATTAAATATGTAGATTGCTTTAGTCTAGCATAGACATTTTCACAGTATTTGTTCTTCCAATCCATGAGCATGGAACGTTTTTCCATTTCTTTGTGTCTTCCTCAATTTCTTTCATGAGTACTTTGTAGTTTTCTGAGTACAGATTCTTTGCCTTTTTGGTTAGGTTTATTCCTTATGGTTTTGGTTGCAATTATAAATGGGATTGACTCCTTAATTTCTTTTTCTTCTGTCTTGGTGGTGTATAGGAATGCAACTGATTTCTGTGCATTGATTTTATATCCTGACACTTTACTGAATTCCTGTATGAGTTCTAGCAGTTTTGGAGTGGAGTCTTTTGGGTTTTCCACATAAAGTATCATATCATTTGCAAAAAGTGAGAGTTTGACTTCTTTGCCAATTTGGATGCCTTTAATTTCTTTTTGTTGTCTGACTGCTGAGGCTAGGAATTCTAGTACTGTGTTGAAGACCAGTGGAGATAGTGGACATCCCTGCCGTGTTTCTGATCTTAGGGGGAAAGCTCTCAGTTTTTCCCCATTGAGAATAATATTTGCTGAGGGGTTTTCATAGATGGCTTTGATGATATTGAGGTATATACCCTCTACGCCTACACTGTGAAGATCAAGTTGATCAAGAAAGGATGTTGTACTTTGTCAAATGCTTTTTCAGCATCTATTGGGAATATCATGTTGTTTTTGTTCTTTCTTTTATTAATGTATTGTATCACATTGATTGATTTGTGGATGTTGAACCATCCTTGCAGCCCAGGAATAAATCCCACTTGCTCGTGATGAATAATCCTTTTAATGTACTGTTGGATCCTGTTGGCTAGTATTTGGGTGAAAATTTTTGCATCTGTGTTCATCAAGGATATTGGTCTATAATTCTCCTTTTTGATGGGGTCTTTGTCTGGTTTTGGGATCAAGGTAATGCTGGCCTCATAAAATGAGTTTGGGAGGTTTCCTTCCATTTCTATTTTTTGGAACAATTTCAGGAGAATAGGTATTAATTCTTCTTTAAATGTTTGGTAGAATTCCCTTGAGAAGCTGTCTGGCCCTGGGCTCTTGTTCGTTGGGAGATTTTTGATGACCGCTTCAATCTCCTTTCTGGTTATGGTTCTGTTCAGGTTTTCTAGTCCTTCCTGGTTCAGTTTTGGTAGTTTAAGTTTCTCTAGGAATGCATCCTTTTCCTCCAGATTGTCAAATTTGCTGATGTATAGTTGCTCATAATATGTTCTTATAATTGATTGTATTTCTTTGGTGTTGGTTGTGATCTCTCCTCTTTCATTCATGATTGTATTAATTTGGGTCCTTTCTCTTTTCTTCTTGATAAGTCTGGCCAGGGGTTTATCAATCTTATTAATTCTTTCAAAGAACCAGGCCCTAGTTTTGTTGATTTGTTCTACTGTTCTTTGGTTTCTGTTTCATTGATTTCCACTCTAATCTTTCTTATTTCTCTTCTCCTGCTGGGTTTAGGCTTTCTTTCCTGTTCTTTCTCCAGCTCCTTTAGGTATAGGGTTAGGTTGTGTACTGGAGATCATTCTTGTTTCTTGAGAAAGGCTTGTATTGCCATATACTTTCCTCTCAGGACTGCCTTTGCTGTGTCCCAAAGATTTTGAACCAGTTTTGTTTTCATTTTCATTTGTTTCCATGATTTTTCTTTAATTCTTCTTTAATTTTCTGGTTGACCCTTTCATTCTTTAGTAGGATGCCCTTTAGCCTCCATGTATTTGAGTTCTTTCTCAACTTTCCACTTGTGGTTGATTTCTAGTTTCAAAGCACTATGGTCTGAAAATATGCAAGGAATGATCCCAATCTTTTGGTACTGGTTGAGACCTGATTTGTGACCCAGGATGTGATCTGTATTGGAGAATGTTCTATGTGCACTAGAGAAGAATGTGTATTCTGTTGCTTTGGAATGGAATGTTCTGAATATATCTGTGATGTCCATCTGGTCCAGTGTTTCATTTAAAGCCTTTATTTCCCTGTTGATCTTCTGCTTAGATGATCTGTCCTTTTCAGTGAGGGGGGTGTTAAAGTCCCCTACTATTATTGTATTGTTGTTCATGTGTTTCTTTGATTTTGTTATTAATTGGTTTATATAATTGGCTGCTCCCATGTTAGGGGCATAGTTATTTACAACTGTTAGATCTTGTTGGACAGACCCTTTAGGTATGATATAGTGTCCTTCCTCATCTTTTATTGTAGTAAGTGAGACCATATGATAATTGACTCTCTCTGCCTGACTTATTTCACTCAGCATAATCTCTTCCAGTCCCATTCATGTTGATACAAAAGGTGGGTATTCATCCTTTCTGATGCAGGTATAATATTCCATTGTATTTATGGACCATATCTTCTTTATCCATTCATCTGTTGAAGGGCATCTTGGCTCTTTCCACAGTTTGGCAATTGTGGCCATTGCTGCTATGAACATTAGAGTACATATGGCCCTTCTTTTCACTGCATCTATATCTTTGGGGTAAATACCCAGTAGTGCGACTGCTGGATCATAAGGTAGCTCTATTTTTAACTTCTTCAGGAATCTCTACACTGTTTTCCAAAGTGGCTGCACCAACTTGTATTCCCACAAACAGTGTAAGAGGGCTCCCCTTTCTCCACATCCTCTCCAACACTTGTTGTTTACTGTCTTGTTGATTTTGTCCATTCTAACTGGTGTAAGTTGGTATCTCAATGTGGTTTTGATTTGAATCTCTCTGATGGCTAGTGATGATGTTGTTTTGAAAAGATTTTTAAAAAGGTATTGATAGGATAAAATAGTTTAAAAATGTTAAAATAGGAAAGAGGAAAAAGTAAAAAAAAAAGAATAAGAAAAAATAAAACTAAAAAAATTTAACTTTGAAAGATTAAAGGATCATGGGGGAAAAAGCCATGAATTCTGTGTGTTGCTTTCCTCTACCTCTAGAGTTCCACAGTTCTCATTGATTGGTCAACGTGGTCTTGGCTGTATGTTCTTGCTGATCTTCTGGGGGAGGTGCCTAATGCAGTGCTTCTCAAATGTCTTTGCCCAAGGCGGAATCGCACCACCCTTGCCAGTGGCCGGGATAAATAATCTGCACGGTTTCGCTCTTAGAGCTTTTGTTCCCTGATCGCTTTCCGTACTGCCCTGGAGGCCGGGAATGAAAATGGCGGCCTCCCAGTCTCCAGCCCCGAGAAGCCCAGCGCTTGGGGCCCGCTCCTCAGTGCAACCTCGGAGAAAAGCAGCCAATCCCTCCTGTCTCCCTGGTCTCCGGCCGCACTCCAAGTTCACCCAGCCTGTGACTGAGCATTTCTGTCTCTGGTGCACGGCCCTGTTTGGAGTCTCCAAACCCAGCAGATTCCTGCAGCATGCACCTGCACCGCTCCACCTAGAGGAGGAAGGTAAGTCTCCCCAGATCTGTCCCTTGTGGGGTCCCTGCTTGAAGAGCAGTGGCCTGACTATGCCACAGATCATGGTTAAGGTAACCTCATATATCTAAGAGACCCCACTACTCGGCTCTGTCTCTACCATTGGCGTCCCCACTCTGATACCTGGGAACTCTGCCACACTCAGACACCCCTGGTCTTTTTGTGACACCGGTCTTTCAATGGGTCCTGAGAGCAGTCTGTTCCTGTGAGGGCTCCACCCCTTGCTTAGCCTCTGGAGTGACGCCCCTCAGTGGAGCAGACTCTAAAAGTTCTGATTTTGTGCTCTGCTGCTCTACTGCTTCCCGGGAGCCAGCCCCTCCCCCTGTGGTCTCTCTTCCCGTCACTTAGGATTCACTTCTCCACGTGTCCTACCTTCGGGAAAGTGGTCGCTTTTCTGTTCCTAGAATTGCTGCTCTTCTTCTCTTTTATCTCCTGTTGAGCTTATAGGTGTTCAGAATGGTTTGATAACTATCTAGCTGAACTTCTGTGATCTGATGATATCTCAGTCTCCTACTCCTCCACCATCTTGCTCCTCCCCCATCACATCCATAAAATTTTATTATAGAATGAAAAATACAATGAGTGAAAAATACAATGAATGAAAAATACAACTTAAATTATAATTCGCAATGTAAATGCTGTTTTCAAATATGGCTAAATGTTTTGCTGCAAAATGTGAATGCCTTCATTTGATAATTGCAATACTCCTGACAGCTCAAAAATTCTAAGGCTTCTTTGGTTTCAATCACAGTTCATAGGTGATTTTAGGACAATGATGTCACTTGCAGTTTTTTCTCTATGCACTTTTCTCTGCGTGCAGTGTTCATGTGATTTTGAAGATGAGCTGGCTATGGTGTCTACTATCATCCCAGTGGAGTTCCTGGGCACATGGGATGTGGCTCCTCTGTGGATTCTGTCAGTGCTCATGTCCTGCCAACAACCATGACAAGGTTGTCCACATGGTCTTCATGGTGACAGAAATAACCGAGGAGAAGGAATGAACTTGCTTAGCTTCTTCATGTAGTCAGCTGTGTTGATGCCTTATAGACTAAACTGAATCATTTCCATAGTTTACTCAACTCCTCAACATTCCTTTATGAGTGTCATGGAAAAATTCTAATACGCTGTGTTTTGTTTTTCAATTCTGTGCTTTCTGGGAAGTATGTAAGAATACTTTTTTTTTTTTGGTAAGAATGCTTTTTTAAAAGAAATCTCTTACCCACTCAGGGTTCATTTACATTTTCCATATTTATTTAAATTCAAGTTGGTTAACATATAGTGCAGTATTGGTTTCAGGAGTAGAGTTTAGTGATTCATCACTTACATTTAACACCCAGTGTTCGTCACAAGTGCCCTCCTTAAAGCCCATCACCCGTTTAGCTTATCCCCCTACCCAACTCCCCTCCAGCAACCCTCAGTTTGTTCTCTATAGTTAAGAGTCTCTTACAGTTTGTCTCCCTCTCTGTTTTTATCTTATTTTATTTTTCCTTCCTTTTCCCTATGTTCATCTGTTTTGTTTTTAAATTCCACATATGAGTGAAATAATATGATACGTATCTTTCTCTGAGTGACTTATTTCACTTAGCCTAATACCCTCTAGTTCCATCCACATTATTGCAAATGGCAAGATTTCATTCTTTTTTATGGCTGAGTCATATTCATATATCTATATCTATATATAGATAGATATCTATACACAGTCACTACTTATTTATCCATTCATCTGTCAATGGACATTTAGGCTCTTTCTATAATTTGGCTATTGCTGATAGTGCTTCTATAAACATTGGGGTGCATGTACCCCTTTGAATCAACATTTTTATATCCTTTGGATCAATACCTGCTAATGCAATTGCTGGGTTGTAGTTAGTTCTATTTTTAACTTTTTGAGAATCTCCATACTGTTTTCCAGAGTGGCTGCACAGGTGTGCATTCCCACCAACAGTGCAAAAGCATTCCCCTTTCTCTGCATCCTTACCAACATCTGTTGTTTCCTGAGTCGTTAATTTTAGCCATTTTGACTGTGGTTTTGATTTGTATTTCCTTGATGCTGAGTGATGTTGAGCATTTTTTCATATATCTTTTTAGCCATTTGTATGTCTTCTCTGGAGAAAGGTCTGTTCGTGTCTTCTGCCCATTTCTTAACTGGAGTATTTATTTTTTGGGTGTTGATTTTGATGAGTTTTTGTAGATTCTGGATACTAGCCCTTTATCCAATATGTCATTTGCAAATATCTTCTCCCATTCCATCAGTTGCCTTTTAATTTTGTTGATTGTTTCCTTCACTGTGCAGAGGCTTTTTATCTTGATGAGATCCCAATAGTTCATTTTTGTTTTTGTTACCCTTACCTCTGGAAATGTGTCTAGCAAGAAGTTGGCACAGCTGATATCAAAGAAGTTGCTGCCTGTTTTCTCCTCTAGGATTTTGATGATTTTTCTGTGTTAAATTTACATCATTCATTCATTTTGAATTTATTTTTGTGTATGGTGTGAGAAAGTGGCCCAGTTTCATTCTTCTGCATGTGGCTGTCCGGTTTCCCCAACAGGTTTTGTTGAAGAGACTGTCGTTTTTCCATTGGATATTCTTTCCTGCTTTATTGAAGATCAATTGACCGTACAGTTGTGGGTCCATTTCTGAGGTCTCTATTCTGTTCACTGATCTATGTGTCTGTTTTTGTGCCAGTGTCATCATGCCTTGATAACAGCTTTGCAATACAGCTTGTCTGGGATTGTGATGCCTCCCACTTTGTTTTTCTCTTTCAACATTATTTTGGCTATTCGGGGACTTTTCTGGTTCCACACACATTTTAGGATGGTTTGTTCTAGTTCTGTGAAAAATGCTGGTGTTATTTTGATCAGGATTGCATTGAATGTGTAGATTGCTTTGGGTAGTACAGTATAGTATAAGATCTGTTCTTCCAATCCCAGAGCATGGAATGTTTTTCCATTTTTTGTTGTCTTCTTCCATTTCTTTAGTAAGTGTTCTCATTTTCAGTGTACAGGTCTTTTACCTCTTTAAAGAGGTTTATCATTAAGTATCTTATAATTTTTGGTGTAATTATAAATGAGATCAATTCCTTGATTTCATTTTCTGCTGCTTTGTTATTGGTGTATAGAAGTGCAACAGATTCCTGTACATTAATTTTATATCCTGTGACTTTGCTGAATTCATGTATCAGTTCTAGCAATTTTTTGGTGGAAAGTCTTGAGTTATCTTCATAGAGTATCATGTCATCTGTAAAAAGTGAAAGTTTTACCTCTTCCATGCTGATTTGGGTGCCATAAGGTGCCATTTCTTTTTGTTGTCTGACCACTGAGGCTAGGACTTCTAGTACTATGTTGAACAACAGTGGTGAGAGTGAACACCCCTGTCATGTTCCTGACCTGAGGGGAAAAGCTCTCATTTTATCCCCATTGAATATGATATCAGCTGTGATTCTTTCGTATATGGCCTTTATAATGTTGAAGTATGTTCCTTCTATCCCTACTTTCTTGAGGGTTTTTATCGAGAAAGGATGTTATATTTTCAACAATGCATTCTCTGTATCTATTGAGAGGATCATATGGTTCTCATCCTTTCTTTTATTAAGGAGGTATCATGTTGATTGATTTGTGGATATTGAACCACTCCTGCAACCCAGGAATAAATCCTATTTGATCATGGTGAATGATTCTTTTAGTGTACTGTTGGATTTGATTTTGCTAGTATTTTGTTGAGGATTTTTGTGTCCATGTTCATCAGGGATATTGGCCTCTAATTCTCTTTTTTTGGTGGGGTCTTTGTCTGGTTTTGGAATCAAGGTAATGCTGGCCTTACAGAATGAGTTTGGAAGTTTTCTGTCCATTTCTATTTTTTTGGAACAGTTTGAGAAAAATAGCTATTAACTCTTCTTTAAATGTTTGGTAGAATTCCCCTGGGAAGCCGTCTGACTCTGGACTTTTGTTTGTTTGGAAATTTTTGAATACTGCTTCAATTTCTTTGCTGGTTATGGGTCTGTTAAAGTTTTCTATTTCTTGAAGTTTCAGCTTTTGTAGTTTATGTTTCTAAGAATTTATCCATTTATTCCTGATTGCCCAACTTGTTGACATACAATTACGCATGATATCCTCTTAAAATTGTTTGTATTTCTTTGGTTTGGGTTGTGATCTCTCCTCTTTCATTCATGATTTTATTTATTTAGGTCCTTTCTCTTTTCTTTTTGATAAACCTGCCTAGGGCTTTATCAATTTTGTTAATTCTTTCAAACAACCAGCTCCTAGTTTTGTTAATCTGTTCTACTGTCTTTAAATTTTTATATCATTTATTTCTGCTCTAGTTGTAATTATCTCTCCTCTTCTGCTGGCTTTAGACTTTATTTGCTGTTTTTTTGCAGCTTCCTTAGATTTAAGGTTAGGTTGTGTATTTGAGACTTTTCTTGCTTCTTGAGGAAGGCCTGTATTGCTATGTATTTCTTATGACTACCTCTGTTGCATCCCAAGGTTTTAGACTGTTGCATGTTCATTTTCATTTGCTTCCATATATTTTTAAATTTTTTCTTTAATTTCCTAGTTAACCCACTCATTCTTTAGTAGGATGTTCTCTAATCTCTATGTATTTGTGGTTTTTCCAATTTTTTTCTTGTGGTTGACTTCAAGTTTCAGAACATCGTGGGCTGAAAAATATGCCTCCAATGATCTCAATCTTTATGTACTGATTGAGGCCTGATTTCTGACCCAGTATGTGATTTGTTCTGGAGAATGTTTCAAGTGCGCTCAAAAAGAATGGATATTCTGCTGCTTTGGGATGAAATGCTCTGAATATAATCGTTAAGTCCATCTGGTCTAGTGCATCGTTCAAAGCCATTGTTTACTTGATGATCTGCTTAGATGAACTGTCCATTGCTGTGATTGGGGTGTTAAAATCTACTATTACTGTATTAATATTAATATTAATGAGTTTCTTTAAGTTTGTTATTAATTAGCTGCTTTTGAGTTGGGGTATAAATATTTAAAATTATTAGATCTTCTTGCTGTGTAGACCCCTTTATTATAATATAGTGCCCTTCCTCATCTCTTATTATAGTCTTTTGTTTAAAATCTAGTTTGTCTGATATAAGTATAGCTACTCCAGCTTTCTTTTGATGTCCATTAACATGATGGGTAGTTTTCCACTCCCTCACCTTCAATCTGGAAGTGTCTTTGGGTCTAAAATGGATCTCTTTTAAGCAGCATATTAATAGATTTTATTTTTTTATTCATTCTGATACACTATATCTTTTGATTGGAGCATTTAGTCCATTTACATTCAGAATAATTATTGATAGTTATGAAATTGGTGCCATCGTCTTACCTGTAAAGTCAATGGTCCTGTAGATTGTCTCTGTTCCTTTCTAGTCTTTGTTGCTTTTGGTCTCTCTTTTCTACTCAGAGTCCCCTTTAATATTTCTTGCAGAGCTGGTTTAGTGTTCATGAAGTCCTTTAGTTTTTGCTTGCCTTGGAAGCTCTTTATCTCTCCTATTCTGAAATACAGCCTTGCTTATAGTATTAGCTGCATATTTTTCCCATTTAGCATGTTGAATATATCATGCCACTTTCTTCTGGCCTGAAGTTTCTATGGACAGATCTGCTGCTGATCTTATGTGTCTATTGTAGGTTAATGGCTTTTTGTCCCTAGCTGCTTTCAGAATTTTCTCTTTATATCTTTGTATTTTACAAGTTTCACTATGATATGTATTGGTGTTGACCTGTTTTTGTTAATTTTGAGCGGGGGAGGTTCTCTGTGCCTCTTGAACTCGAATGCCTATTTCCGTCCCCATATTAGGGAAGTTCTCAGCTATAATTTGTTCAAATACACCTTTCTTCTGGGACTTCTATGATATGGATATTATTGTGCTTTGTGGGATTGCTGAGTTCCTTAAGTCTATATTCCTGACTTAATAGTTTTCTTTCCCTCTTCTTTTAGCTTCACTATTTTCCATAATTATATCTTCTATATAACCTATCCTCTGCTTCTTTCATCCTCATTGTGATTAAGTTCAGCCAATTTTGCATTTCAGTTATAGCATTTTTTTATTTTGGCTTGACTAGTTTTTAGGTCTTTCATTTCTGCACAAGTGTTTCTCTGGTGTCTCCCATGCTTCTTTCAAGCCCAGCTTGTATTCTTAGGACTGTTTTTCTAAATTCTCATGCAGATATATTGCTTATATCTCTTTTAAGCAAATTTCTGGCTGTGATTTCTTCTTGCTCTTTCTTTTGGGGACAATTCCTCCATCTTGTCATTATGTTTAGGTTTCTGTCTTTTGCGTATTATGAAAGCTTATGTTTCCTGCTCCTGAGAGTAATAATATATTAAGAAGGGGTCACACACTGTCCAGGGTCTGGTGCTTCAGGAAGTGTTTCTGGTGTATGCTGTGCTCTCTACTGTTATGTTTTGGCTGGTCTTCCCCACAGGTCAGCTCTCTGCAGAGTTCCTCCTTGCTTGCAGTGGGGAGTGTTTGGGCCTTTAACTAGGTGTGTTTTGATTTGCTTGTTAATATAAGCCTTTTTTTTTTAAGAAGCCTGATTCAAAAAACAAGAAAAGGAAACAAACAAATGAATAAATGAACAGAAAACTATAAGCCTGATTTAAAAAAAAAAAAAAGAAAAGAATTCCTGGTTCTATTTCCATCAAATCTGAAGCTGATGTTTTGCAGCACTCAATGATCAGTAGACTTGGCACATGCAGGGGGCCTGTGCTGGTCTTCTGAGGGAGAGGCCCGCTGCACTGGCTCAGAGTCAGACCTGCCCTGGTAAAGATGCCCCCATTGGGTGCAGGGAAGTGCAGGGGCTTGGTGTAAGCAACTCTAGCCTCTGCTAGAGGTGCTATGTTTCTCTCTGAAGTCTGATTCTCATGATGGTTGGGGAGGGGACATGGAAGGTGGCTTCACCTTGCCCTCTCATTCCCAGGGAGGGGAACTTCCTCCCCATGAGACCCTCACAGAAAAGCAAACAATCTCCCCTCCTGTGTCCTAGGTTTTCATCGGATTTTCTGCCCTCAAACTGTCTATACCCAGGCCATGGACACACCCGGTGCCACAGTTCTGTGTTTTATCTCTGGTCGGTGGTTGGGATTCAAAACTCTAAATCTTGAAAGACCCAGCAAGGTGCTGACCTGCTCCCCTCACTTGGAGGAGAGCCTCACAGCTCTGCTCCCAGCACAATTCTGTCCCAGTAAAGCACAGGTGCCTGGAGTCTATGGGGAAGCACAGTGAACAGCTGAGACCAGGTTATCTGCCCTCTGTGCTCGCCTTTGTCCCCTGCTGTTGAAGGGCTGCTCAATGGTACCTGGCAGGACTCTTGTCCTTGGAAAGGCAATATACCCTCTCCCAAATGTGCTCCAGGAAGGGGAACGTTCTCACCCCCATGACCTAGGGGATTCCCACACTATGGCATCTTGCACAAACCTTACATGATTCTCTTTCTCCTACCCATTTCCTTTTTTCCTCTCCACTGAAAGGGTTCCCGGCCCTCTGCAGCACCCAAGATTTTCTCTCCCCCAATGCACATCTTGGAACCTCGCGTCTGCCACATTCTTTCTCTCTAATTGTGCAGATTGTTTTCTTAATCCTCAATTGATTCCCTAGTTGTTCAAAATGATTTGATGTTGATCTAGCTGTGTCCAAGGGATGAGACAAGCCTGGGGTCCCTCTACAACTCTGCCATCTTAACTCCTCTTCCTCGTTTACATTTTTTAAGAACACTTTACCTACAGTTTCCTAGTTTTTTAGTTCTCAGAATTCGCTTGTACTCCTTATTTTGGACCAGTCAGCATAGAGGAACTAAAATGTTATTTTTCATATAAAGAGGTCATTTTAGTTGTTGTTTGGAAATTCTTTCATGTTATTTTATGCTACAGTATGGAGCGTAGGTTTTGCATTGCATAAAACCTACTGTTAGTAAAATGAATTTAGTCTTATTTTTCTTTTAGCATGGGCTATTTAAAGATTTCCGACAAATAGCCATAATATTCATTTGAAAACAAAACAGAACAAAACCGACAACTATTTTCCTGTCTTTCATGCTGTACCGTACTGAACAACACAGCTACTTTTTGTCCTATGACAAATATACTGTGAGCAACAAAACCTCTCAATTGATCCAGATGTGAGCTAATATTTCTTATAGTTGTCCAGATGAAATATTACTCCTGGAACTGAAAGACATTTTGTTTGCTGTGAAATAATCTGAGAAAAGTGATTGAAAATGAAAAGATTTGGATGCAGAATTTGTGTGAGAAGTTATGAGAACAAGATCATCACAAGACTTTTGCATACCTCTCCAAATCTTACTAAAGCTTTATTGCCGAACCTTGTTTTATTGTGTTTGTCCAATTACAGATAGTATGCTCATTTCATATACTTTTAAGTTTGTGCCCACCCTAAGGGGATGCTTAATAATTTGCATTTGGTAATGTTTATCGGACTGAAAATGTAGGCATTCTGTCAATGAAAGCTATGAATTTATTTTAATGTGGAATATGATTTTTAAAAGCTAAATTAAAAAGTTTATAGAGAAATTTTTCCTTTAATAGGAACTGGGGGCCTAGCCCTTACTTTATTTTTGATCATTTATGTGCCTGAAATGGTCACCTCACTTTGTTGGGTCTCAGTTTCTTCTTCTGTCACATTAAGGGTTGTGACTAGATTTCTTTTGGGGTCTCTTTGTCTCCAAAATTCTCCCTTGAAAGGGACAGTGGAATCCACACAAAGCACAGACTAAAGGAATCCTGCTCGTGGCTCCTCCATTTGACTCCTGTGGAATCCCCTCCTTGAGTGTGAGCAGGACTGTGGCTTGCTTCTAATAAATAGAATACTGATGGGATGTCACTCCCTGGGTTCAGTTAGGTCGTATGGAATAGCTGATGGGATGTCTTTCTCCCGACCACCTCAATCTCTATAAAACTCCATTTTAACAAACCGGAGGAAGATTCTCCTGCTGGCCTCTAAGGAGTGAGCTGCCATGCGTGACAGGACTACTTGGCAAGGAGCTGTGGGCAGCCTCTGGTAGCTGAGAGGGACCTCCAGCCGAGAGCCAATGGAAAAGTTCATTCCTGTAATCGTAAAGAACTGTGATTCTTCCAACACTCACGTGACCTTGGAATAAGATCCCTTGTTCTAGAAAGAAATGCAGCTTGACTGACACCTTGATTACAAGTTATGATACCCTAAGCTTAGCCGTGTTGGAACTCCTGACCTACTGAAGCTGTCAGATAATAGATGGGTACGGAGAGTTCCTTACATTCCTCACCCAGTTTCTTTTTTCCTCGATGTTATCATGTTTCGTTACGGTGGTCCATTTAGTAAAACTAAGAAACCAACATCAGTCCGCTACTATTAACTAAACTCTAGTCTTTATTCAGATTGCACTCGTTTTTCCATTAATGCCCTTTTATTGCTCCAGAATCCAAAACAGGGCCCTGCATTTAGTTGTGATGTTCCTTTCCTATCCTGAAATCTGGGACAGCTTATCATTTTTTTCTTGTTTTTCTTGATTTGACCATTTTGAGGAGGGTATTCTGTTCAATGTCCCTCAATTTGGGCTTGTGTGATGTTTTTCTCATCATTGGGCATAAGTTATAGATTTATGGAAAAAATAATCAGAAAAATTTGAAGTGATGGAAGTATTCTTTATTTATTTTATTGTGGTGATAGTACATTGGTGAATACATTTGTCATTAAACTCATTAAACTGTGGCATATAAACGAGTACATGTGATTGTATGCAAATCATACCTGAAAAAGGTTTTTAACAACAGATATTTCATACATACATATGCACACACACATAAACCAATAAAAAATCTGGTTAAATAATATTCTGTTGGTTCTTAGTTGCTAGACTCCCTAGAACCTTTAAAATTCTAATATACTAATGTTTCTTTTGTGTCTGAAAGCATTAGACATCGTATGCGACATTTCCAAACTTCTTTGACTATGAGATCCTTTTCCTAGCACCTCATAGTATCTGAAACACAGATTGGGAAGTGCTGGTTTAAGGAAATTATATTTGAGTTTATAAAAAAAATAACAAAAGCCTGGAGAGTTGTTCAGTTTTTCTACTATGGTCAGCCAAAGACTGGGAAAATGTTTTTGTCTATCCAAGTGGAAATACCTCAGGGTGTGTCATGTTACTATATCTGTGAGTATGGAAAAGGAATAACATTTGAGAGCTGGAACGTATTTCTCACTTAATCTAATTATCTATATCTATACGTTATTGTCACATGTTATCTTTGAACCTATTTGGAAACATGTAGGAAGAAATGCTTCAAAGGATGTGTGGATGAATTCAGTTCCTCTTGCAGCCAGGTATAGCATGGTATGCTGAAGAAGTTGGGGGTCATTTGCCCTTTGCCATTGCCGACTACTTGAGGTCCCCAGATCTATCTGGGTTTTGTACAGGTCTGAGGGTGCTGCAGCCAGTGGCTGAGGACCTGAGGGATGACCCATCCCTTACAAGTGGGAAGAAGAGGGGCTCCTGGGTGGCTCAGTGGGTTAAAGCCTCTGCCTTCGGCTCAGGTCATGATCTCAGGGTCCTGGGATCGAGCCCCACATCAGGCTCTCTGCTCAGCGGGGAGCCTGCTTCCCCCTCTCTCTCTGCCTGCCTCTGCCTACTTGTGATCTCTCTCTCTCTGTCAAATAAATAAATAAATAAATCTTAAAAAAAAAAAAAAAACACCAAGTGGGAAGAAGAAAGTAGGGCAATGCTGAGGTCTGCAGGGAGTATTCTCACCCCACGGTGTCCCCCATCATATGTTTTTTAAATGTGGTTCCGTGGCTGACCACAAAAAGTGATCTACTCACAGAACAAGACTACTTGTGTCTCTGTGTGCTCAAACGGTTCCCTGTTTGGAGGCTGAATTCACGGGTGAAACAGCATTCGTTGATTTAGCTTTAGAAGAAAGACGTTCTTATCTTGAGTTGTGTTTTGATACCTTGACAAGACTTACAGGAAGGTTATGATTTATGACTTGTTTCACGTGACTCGTGGGTCATGTTCATAATTATATTGATGGAATAAACATCCCTTGCATATGCAGTTCCATTATGCACTTAAATATTGAGACAGTATTGAATACTTTCACGTTTTTTTTCATAGGCCTCAGACCCAAAGTCTCCAATAATAATGACTTATAATCTTTGGAGAGACTGTACATGTTAAAAGTATTCAATTATGTTTGCTGCTTCTTGGGCACTTCTGTTTCTCAAGACATAGCCAAGGATGGTCCAGGGAACCACGGTGATGGGCCCAGTACTCACGGACCAGTGCCCGGAACTGAAGTCGCTGCCCTGAATGGGGCAGGTTTGGAACTCAGACCCAACTTCTGACACTGAGCAAAAGTCTAGTCTGGCAACTGGATGTGATATTTCAAAAGGATGGTGCATAAGGGGGTCAACCTTAATGAAGATATAAGGCACTGGGGAATCTGAAGGGAGGTGGAGGTTGTAGGTTGCAGTTTGAGAAAAACAAGCAATGAGACCAGAAGGTATCCCATGAGGAAGGCTGACTGTCCACCAGGCAGGTCTCCCCAAGAGTGTAGGAAGCAGTTTAGCCTCCTCTGGGCCTTGGCTTTTGGGCTCGGAAGGTGATTATCGGTGTCCTCGGAAGTAATTGAGCTGGATGACCGACTTATGATTAAAAACCAAAATGTTATTTTCTAACTTCGCAAGAAGAATTCCAAGCAGAGTAAATATTAGATCTGCTGCCCAGCTCGTTTTCTCCTTGTAGGCAAATCAACACAGGAGCCAAATGAGAATCCGAGGCTGCTCGCAGGGTCTAGGCTCGTAGCAGGAGGCTGTGTCTGATGCATTAGTCACGTGCCTTCACTCCTCATAATGGGGTATTCTGCCCCATGAACAGGTCTCTGCTACCCGGGGGTGGGCACCTCTTCCCTGGCAGTGGGCAGGAGACACAGTGTCAGAACTTTCCCCTCGCCTGCCTTTTTTCTTTGCCTGCAATGCTGATCATCCCCATTCTTCTCAGCACATTTCTTTAGAGAGGCTGGCATCTTTTTGGTTCTCGCAGACTCATTTTTCATCTAGACTGACTCCGAGTGGGCGGGAGTGGATATATTTCCCCTTATCCGTCAACTCCATCTTGATTTGCTCCTTTAGAGTTTTCTTCGTTATTGTTTACCTTCTTTTGGTTTTGTTTGTTCCTCCCAACGGGGTGATACTGGATGGCTGCTCCATCTTCTTTACTGATTGCCTTGCTGAAACATTTGCTTCAATTAGAGGAATTGGCATATCTAAAAGGTTCTTAAATATTTCAGAAAAATAATGGCAGATAAGTTTCCTAAATAGTTAATTGTTGGAACTTCTACTTCTGGGAAGGTGGAGTAGATTTAGTTTCCCTTATTCCTCTCACCAAGTATGACACAAAAAATTCTGCACATTTTATATAAAACAAATATAAGTCTCTGAAAGGTAGAGAAGAAAGCAGACTCACTAAGAGTGTGGGGAGACCTAATAAATAGCATGATGGTGGTTCCCTTCAGTTTTCTTTTTGCTTTATATATTCCAGAATTGGAGCTGAAGAAGTCAGCAACCTGGAAATACCAATGGGCACATACAACAAAACCCAACCAAAGCCCGCTGTCTCTAATCAAAGAAAGATTCAGGAAAGGGACAGCCTAGCAAGTCAGAAAATTTTTAGAGAGTAATTGCTGTACTACAACCAAATACCACAAAACCAAACTGGGTGGTCCCAACCCTCCCCAGCACTGGTTGAAGGGGGAACTTAGACTTCCACTCTTGCTAGGCTGCAGTGAAGAGCCCCAACCCCACACAGGGGTGGTGTCAAAGGAGACCAGGCAGAGAGTTTGGACTTTTCAGCCCCAGGGCGAGTGGAGGCCATGAGGGAAGCTGGTACTTCCTCCTTATCTGGCGGAAATGAGGGCGATGTCAGAGGAGGCCTAGTGGAAACTCAGAGCAGTATTAGCAGAGGCCTTGTGGGAAGGCCTTGTGGGAAGTTGAGCTGATACTCAGGACTTCTGTCCCTGTCTAGGTGTAATGAGGCATATGAGACTTTCAACCTACCTACACCATGACATTTGAAGTGCATATAGATGGCATATGTCTGGCCATTGTTTTAAATTTCTATTTTTTAATTTAAATTCAATTGATTAATATATAATGTATTATTAGTTTCAGAAGTAGATGCCAGTAATTCATCAGCCTTACATAACACCATGTGCCCTCCTTGATGTCCATGTTTTTTAAATCCATTTTGTCAATTCCTGTCTTTTAATTGGTATATGTAAACCATTCACATGAGTGTAATTACATTTAATATAATTTTTTTTACATTTAATATAATTTTTGTTAGAACTTAAGTCTGTCCTTTTGTTTTTTATCTCCCATTTGTCATCTCTGTTTTTCATTTCTGTTCTCTTTTTCTTTCCTTCCTGTGGGTTATTTGAACATTTATTTAGATCTTTATTTTTATTTATCTATAGTGTTTTCAAGTTTATCTCCGTATAGTTTTCCTGGTGTTCTAGAATACTAGAATATTATATTGTATATGCATATATTATATTGTAGTATATGTACATACTGTACATATATTGTATAGTTCAGCTATACAATTATATAGAATATACAATTCTATACTAGAATACTATATTGTATATATATAATTTACAACAATCTACTGGTGTTAACAGTATACCAATTCAAGAATGGAAAATGTACCTCCTTTTGTACCTCTTTACCATCATCCATTAAGACAATTTATAATTATCTTAAATAGTTCTTCTACATATGTTTAGATACACACCAGATAATGTTATAAATTTTTCTTTAACTACCAAATATAATTTAGAAAACTCAAGAGGAAAAGAAACTTATATTGTATTTTCCCACATTTTATTTTTTTCATTGTTCTTTCTTCCTTCCTGATGTTCAAAGAGTCCTCTTCTTATCTTTTCTTTACTTTTTAGAGAATTATTTAGCTGTTCTTTTAGGTAGGACTGCTGATGACATCTTCTCTTTATTTTCCTTCATCTGAGAACTTTCCCCTTCATCTTGATTTCTCCTTCAATCTTGAAGGATCTTTCATGGGATAGAGAATTCTGGGTTAACATTTGTTTTCTTCTAGTAGTTCAATAATGCCGTGCCACTTCCTCTGCTGTCCATGGTTTGTGATGAGAAATCCACTGTCATTTGAATTATTTTCCCCCTATTATGTCTTTTCCCTCTCACTGCTTTCAAGACTTTTGTCTTTAAATTTTGGAGGTGTGACTGTGTGTTTTGGTGGGATTTATTTCAGGTGGCCATTTTGGGGACTGCCTCAGGTTCTAGAATCTGTAGATATATGTATTTTGTTGAGTTTGGGAAATTTCCAGCCCTGCCTTCCTTGTCCTCTCCTTCTGGGACTACAATGACACAAATATTAGGTTTGATATTATAGTTGTACAGGTGCCTCAGGCTCTTTGCCCCCCCGCCCCATCTATTTTTTCTTTGTTCTTCTGATTGGGTAATTTCTTTTTTTAAAAGATTTTTTTTATTTTTGCGAGAGAGAGAGAGAGAGAGGGAAAGGGAGAACAAGCATGAGCTGGGGGGAGGGGCAGAAGGAGAAGCAGACTCCCCGCAGAACAGGGAGTCCAATGCAGGGCTCGATCCCAGAACCCTGGGATCATGACCTGAGCTGAATGAAGGCAGATACTTAACCAACTGAGCCACCCAGGTGCCTGAGATTGGGTAATTTCTATTCTCCCTTCAAATTTACTAATCTTTTTTTTTTTTTTAAAGATTTTATTTATTTATTTGACACACAGAGAGAGATTATAAGCAGGCAGAGGCAGGCAGAGAGAGAGGGGGAAGCAGGCTCCCTGCTGAGCAGAGAGCCCTATGTGGGGCTTGATCCCAGAACCCTGAGATCATGACCTGAGCCGAAGGCAGAGGCTTTAACCCACTGAGCCACCCAGGCGCCCCAAATTTACTAATCTTTTATTCTCCATCATATTCATTCTGTTATTCAGCCCATCAATTCAGTTTTCATTTGGTAATTATATATTTTTTAGTTTGAAAATTTCCATTTGTTTCTTCTTTTCTGAGACTTTCTTATTATCTATTTGTTTGTTCAACTATGTAATTGTTCACTGAAATATCTTTATGATGACTGCTTGAAACTTCTGTCAGGTAACTCTAGCATCAATGTTATCTCAGTGTTACTGACTATTGATTATATTTTTTCAATCAAGTTGGGATTTTCCTGGTTCTCAGTATGAGGAGTGATTTTCTTTTGAAATCTGGATATTTTGGGTGTTATCTTATGAAACTCTGGATCTTATTTAAACCTAGCTGACTTCCTCCAATACCATTCCAACAGAGGAAGGAAATTAGTGCTGCTTCATTACCACCAGACAAGGATTGAAGTCATTTTCCACTCAGGCTCTGTGGAAATCCATAGGGGACAGAGGATCATTAATATTGGTAAGGAGAAGATATATCAAATAAACATTATTCAAAGGAGAGCAGGAATGGCTACATTATTATCAGATAAAATAGAATTTATTTATTTTATTTATTTATTTGACAGAGAGAGAGAGATCACAAGTAGGCAGAGAGGCAGGCAGAGAGAGAGGGGGAAGCAGGCTCCCTGCTGAGGGGAGAGCCTGATGCGGCATCAGGCTTAATCCCAGGACTCTGAGATCATGACCCTGGCCGAAGGCAGAGGCTTTAACCCACTGAGCCACCCTGGCGCCCCCATAGCTTTTTTTTTTTTTTTTTTTTTTTTTATTAGAGAGAGAGACTGAGAATGAGAGGAGAGAAGGTCAGAGGGAGAAGCAGACTTCCCGCAGAGCCGGGAGTCCGATATGGGACTCGATCCCGGGACTCGGGGATCATGACCTGAGCCGAAGGCAGTCGCTTAACCAACTGAGCCACCCAGGCGCCCAGATAAAATAGAATTTAGAGCAAAGTAAATGACCAGAGACTAGGAAGGACAACATATAATTATAAAATGGTCAAACCACCAAGAAGAGGTAGCAATCCTAAATGTGTATCATAAAGCAACAGAGCTGCAAAATATGTAAAACAAAAACTGATTTACCTGAAAGGAGAAATAGGGAATTCCACATTTACAGTTGGAGACTTCAGCACCCCTCTCTCAACAACATTTATAACAACTAGACAGAAAACCAGCAAGTTTACAGAAGAACTCAAAAGTGTTATCAACCAATAGGATCTAATTGACATTTATAGAACATTTCACATCAGAACAGAATAATATATATTATTTATAAACATCCATGGAACATATACTAATATAGACCATATCTTGTTCCATAAAACAAACTTCAACAGCTTTAAAAGAATTGAAATCATGCAGAATATATCTTCTGATCACAGTGGAATCAATCCAGGAATCGTTGAGAAAAATAATAGACAAATCTCCAAATACTGACAAGTTAAACAATGCACTTGCAGATAATCCACAATTCAAAGATAAAGTATCAAGGAAAATAAAAAAATATATATATTGATTGGATGAAAGTAAAAATATAACACATCAAAACTTTCAGGGCACAGCTAAAGCAGTCCTGAGAAGGAAATTTATAGCACTGAATGTTTACAATTAAAAGCAGCAAAGGTCTCAAATCAATAATCTAAATCCTTGTCTCAAGAACCTAGAAAAAGAGGAGCAAAAGCAAGCAAGCGGAAGGAAGAAAATTATCAAGATAATAGTAGAAATGAATGAAATTGAAAACAAGAAAACAATAGCAAAAATCAATAAATCGAAAAGCTGGTTCTTTTAAAAGATAATAAAATTAACAAACTTGTACCAAGACTGCCAAAGGAAAAAAGAGAGAAGACACAATCTGCCAATATCAGCAATGAAAAAAGAACTATCACTGTAGATCCTACAGCCATCAAAAGGATAACAAGAATAAATTAAATGGCCTGATTCTAAAACCAATTCCAAACTACTATAATACTCACATGAAAGGGATATGAAAGGGATATTCCAGAAAAGGGGAAAGGAGGAAACACTTCCTTATTCATTTTAAGAAGCTGGTACTACAATGGTACTAAAACCATACCAAAAACAAAAATATCTACGCACCAATATTCCTCATAAGTGTAGATGCAAATGTCTTTAACAAACTATTATTAAATAGATTTTAGCAATATATGAAAGGAATTATATATGGACAAGATTTTTCCCCAGGGATGCAAGGCTGGTTCTGTATATGAAAACCGTTCAACACAAAACACTGTATTAACAGGCTAAAGAAGAAACATCACGTGATCATATCAATTGATGCAGAAGAGATATTTGACAAAATTCAATACCTACATATGACAGAAATTTCCAGAAAAATAGGAATACAGGAACTTCCTCAACTTGATAAAAAAAATTATCTACAAAATACCTATAGATAACATTCTTCTTAATAGTAAGAGACTAAATGCTTTCCTGTAAGAGGAATAAAGGAAGGACGTCCACTTCCACCATTTTTATCCAATTCAGTACTGGTAGTTCTAGCCAATGCAGTAAGACCAGAAAAGGAAATAAAAGGCACACATAATGAAAAGGAAGAAATAAACTTTCTCTTTTTGTATTTGACATGATTGTTTATGTAGAAAATCCCCCCAAATCTACCAAAAACTCCTGGAACTAATAAATGAGTTCAGCAAGTTTTCAGTATAAAGATAAATATACAAAAATCAACCACATTTATATATACCAGTAGTGACCACAAGGACACTGAGATTAAAAATACATTTCCATTTACAACTTCTCAGAAAGTGGAAATACTTAGATATAAATCTAACAAACATATGTAGAAGTTGTATGCTGAAAACCACAAACCACTGATAAAAGGAATTTTCAAAGAGATATAAATATAAGTAAAGGGGCATGTCATGTTCATAACATGCTCAGTTTACTAACTGAGCAAATAAATTACTATCTTGGAAACCATTTGGTAACCCACAGCATTGGTAACATAATACCTATTTTATTGGTTTGGGAAGAATGCCTCATAGAAAGGCTTCGTATATTGTGAAGCACTCTTAAGGTAGAAGCAAAGTCTGCTTATCTGAAACAAGTAGGACAAGAGTAATTGGAAAAAAAATCCTTCCTACAAAAAAGATGATGTAATATTTACCTAAATTTTAGAAGACACGCAGAGAGACATCCTAGGGTAAGTAGGGGAATATTTTGATATCATATTGAGACTTTTTTGCTATACATTTGCTACAATGGTCATAAAATGTTAAAAAAAAATGAAACCTAAAGACATCAATAACTAGCCAAGATTGACACAACACTGTAGAGGCAGGACTTGTACTAGGAAAAGTCTACTTGATACTCTTTTAGTCACATTGCTGATAATCTTAAGAATACACATTCATCACAGAACATGGGTTCAGAATCCTAGACAATCATTTTGCTGATTCAGCCCACTTTCCTTTTGTGAAGGGAAGAGATGAAATTTTAGTAAAAAGTGGGCTTACAAATCTTTTGGTATTTATAAAAGAAAAACAGCCATCCTTCTATTCCTCTCTAATTCATTTTTTCTTAGTGCAGTTTTGAATGTCCCCTCAACCTATGATTTTCCTGACTTGAGAGATGAGAACTGGGCTTGTAGTAGGATATCAGGGTGAGTAAATTTGAGATGACATTAGGAGGCTCCATTCGTTTTATACTTATTTTATTGAATAGCCTTATGTTATTAGCACTCTTTTGAAAAAAAAAAAATTTTTTTTAAAAAAAAATCTATTTGCTTGTCAGAGAGAGATCAAGAGAGCAGGGGGAGGGACAGAGGGAGAAGCAGACTCCCTGCTGAGCAAGGAGCCTGATGCAGGACTCGATCCCACGATCCTGGGATCATGACCTGAGCTAAAGGCAGGGGTTTAACTGATTCAGCCACCTAGGCATCTCCCCCCACCACCCTTAGGAGGCATCTCCTCCTAATTTATTATTAGCATTCTTTATTAAAAAAAAGTGTTTCTATGTTCTGTGAAAGGAACATTCAAATGGTTTTATCATCATTCAGGATCAGTACTTAAATTTCTACAATTAGGTTATGGAGAACCAGTGTGAACTGGTGGTTGAAGATTTAGTATGAATGTGATCCGAAGTGTTAGAAAGCTACTGGGATGCACTTTGGCACTTTGATTGTTTGTTTACTAAAGGAAACCATAACTGAATAACTAAATAGCACGCTTGCGCACTCCTTGAAGGGGGAGGTGGGCCAGTGTGGCAAAGAGAGTGAATAATGTGAATTGTTTATAGGGTAGGTTTTTTTTTTTTAAGATTTTTTTTATTTATTTGACACAGGGAGAAAGATCACAAGTAGGCAGAGAGGCAGGCAGAGGGAGAGGGGGAAGCAGGCTTCCTGCGAGCAGAGAGCCAGATGCAGGCCTTGATCCCAGGACCCTGAGATCATGGTTAAGCAGAGGCTTAACCCACTGAGCACTCAGGCACTCAGGCACCCCGTTTATAGGGTAGTTTTAACTATTTTTAAAGACACTGTATTCTAGAGGTTTCTGATTTTGGTACTGTAGTCAAGAACATGAGTATCATTAATATTAGAAATCATTTAATGAAAATCAAAATTATCCAATGCCTCATTAGCAAAACACTTTTAGTTGCTTCTTATTTCTCAAGTATTTCACTAACCTTGCTGGAGGCATTGATGACTGACAGGCTTCAGCCTTCTCAAAGGTGCAGGGTGCTTAGATAATAAAACAAAATTCTTTGGCAGAGAAGAGATTGTTTATGCTTTTCTTTTATTGCTTACTAAAGGCCAACATTCTACTCTACAGAGATCGATATTCCTGAATTGCAAACTTTTTAGAAGCCTAAAGGAAATGGATTCTTGTCAGACTTAAACGTTAACCCTCTCTCTGCCATAGGAGAGCAAAGAGGTATTTCCCCTGCAACCTTTTTGTTCTGCATTGGTAAAAAGGTGGGGTCATCTCCCAGGGGTCCATGCCTGGTTGGCCTTCGCTTTAGTATTCTAAGGAGCGCACTCTTCTTGCCTAAGGCACATAAACTGGGTCTGGGCTCCTGACTGTGGTGGGCTGAGAATATTTGCTAAGGCCATGGCTACATTGCCTCTTTGTTGCCCCTCATTCTCAGTTTTCAAGCCTTCAGCTAAAATAGGGAGGATTTCTGGAACCTTCTCTGACTTTGGATAGCAGTTGGACTTCCTGGTATCTGTTCTCAGGGTTGTCTGCTTTTCTCTCATTGCAGCACTGCTCTTGTCCTATTGTTAATATTTGCTTAATCCTCTGTGTTCTCTGCTACACTATAAACCCCATGAGCACAGAGATGCTGTCTTGTTCCCAAGACCAATGCGTGGTTCAGGGTGAGGCACCTAATAGATGCATGCGTGGCGGGATGGAGTGACTGTCATTAGCTGGGCTCCCCCCACGTCTGACACCGTTGGAGCCTGAAGGAATCATCATTCTCACCTGTGACATGGAGAAATGGAGGTTCAGGGTTGACATTACTCACTCTGAGTTCACAGTGAGGGAGGTTTCAAACCTGGGTCTGCACATTGCCCAGGTCCATGCTCCTTGTATTCTAACGTGCTTCCTCCAGCATTGATTTCCTAGGCTCTAGCTCCTCCTGGTCCCAGAAGGCAGGCCGAGGTAAACCATTCATTTATCCCTCTAACAAACATTTATCTAGCAACTATTATGTATCCAGAAGCTAAGGCCAAGAAGTAAAATAAAATGTTATCTTTGTCACCAAAGATAACCTTACGGAGGACATAGACAATCCATGATGCTGGTGTATAAAGAACGAAATGGGAACACATAACAGTGTGTCAATCATACTGAGGAAATTCTAGAGGAAATGGTGCTTGAGCTGAGTTTTGGAGGATGAATGAAGCTTAACTTATCTAAAGAAGGAGATGGGAAATGACGGCCCAGGGATAGTGACTAATGTAGAGAGTATCTATCTAACTATCTAGGGAGAGGGAGAGAATATATATGTATATATTTATATTTTCTATATATCTATACTCTAATAATGTAGAACATATACATATTCTCTATATATGTATATATATATTTGTGTATGTATGTGCGTGTGTATATAGTATAGTGCAGTACACTACTGTATATATAGTAGTGTACTGTGTATAGAAAAGCATAGAGGCTTCAAAAACTTGACTAATCCAGGGAATTTCAAATAGTTTTTTTTTGGTCAAAGTAGAGAGTGTATGTGGAGAAACTGAGGGAAATGACACTGGCTTATCAGGTCAAGAATGATTATGTGTGCTGGGTTAAGAAGTTAAAACATTTTCTAGAAGCTGAAAAAAGCCACACAGAGGATTTCAAGCAGAGAAATGATGATCAGTTTTGTGTTTTAGAAAGATTATTCTGGTAGCAGAGTAGACTATGAAACACAGTGGGGGCTGACTTACAGTGAGGGAGACCAGCTAAGAAGCTATTGCAATCATCCAGGTGAGAAGAATGAAGACGTGTAAACCAGGCACAGTGGGAAGAGAAGGAGTGAGAGGGACAGATTAAATGGTGTTAAAGAGGGAAAGAATATGATGTGATTTCATTGTGCGTGTGTGTGTGTATGTGCGCATGTGCACGCGTGCACACACGGGAAGGTGGCAGAGCTATGTAAATTAGAGGAAGTTAAGGGACACCCTGCAAGTTTGCAGTTTACTGAGCTCTCAGTAGAACCAACCTATGGAAAAGGTAAGTGGCTATAGCTCATAATTGGCCATCTTACTCCCCATTCAGCATGTACTTTCATTCTTACTTTTTTTCCCCGCTCTCTCCCAATTTTGTTGAACACTTTTCCAGTAATTTAGTTTAATGTAAGCCTTGCTGGCCTCAACCAGAGTTTTGTTCGTTGGCTTTCCTCTTTGTGTCTTATGTTAAATACCCCTTTTCTCTACTGAGAGTTAGATAATTAGTTATTTTAACTGCTTTAGTTGTTACTGTTATTGTTGCCCTTCCAGCTAAAGATTCCTCTCCTAAAATTTCCCATCTTCATCCCCTAAGGGGGCTTTATAGGGCACATTCTTCTCCCAAATTTATTTTAATTTTTCAGTGTTACAAGATTGATTGTTCATGCACCACACCCAGTGCTCCATGCAGTACGTGCCCCTCTCGATACCCACCACCAGGCTC